>WEIV01006049.1:8880-31348 GCA_013390005.1 Calyptomena viridis | reverse complement strand
CATTAAAGCATGCAAAACCTTTTCCTTTCTGAACCTTCTTAACAGCTTGATTGGCCCCCCTCACAGGGGCTCCAAGGTTGTCTGTGAAAAAGTTTTCTTCTCAGGGAATGAACTGCTCTGCAAGGCTGGGGAGGGAGAGAAATCCAAGTTTAAGTCTCCCAGCTACCACAAGTCTCTTGAACAAAAAGAGAAATTGTTAAATCAGCCCATCTCCTCACCATCTCTTGCACAAGGTCCATTCAATCCCTTTACAGTTATATGCTGGTTTTCTGATACTGGTTTCCTGTCATTAGTCAAAATGTCATTTTATATGGAGCAAAGGCTGATTTCCAGATGAAAGGTAGTGGCTCTGACAAAAAGAACAGGCCAATCATGCTTTCACACTGGTGAAAATCAGTAGGAAATTCAATTCAATATAGTTGCTGTGCATTTACATCAGTGCTACTTCACAGAATTAGACAATCACAGAATATGCCAAGTTGGAAGAGACCCACAAGGATCATCGACTCCAACTCCTGGCCCTGCACAGGACCATGTCCAAGAGTCACACCATGGGCCTGAGAATATCATCCAGACACTTCTTGAACTCTGTCAGGTTTGGTGCTGTGACCACTTCACTGGGGAGCCTGTTCTAGTAAAGCTAGATACAAATGCATTGTTTTACAGTGGTAATTTTGCACACTAATTAGCAAAAGTCAAACAATAAAGAAGTCCTGTGTTACATGGGGATGCTAATTAATCAGTATTGTTGGTTTTGTATTAGCTAGTTTTTCAAATTCTTTGAAAAGAAATTCTCTCTGATCTTCTACATGATTTGGCAGAGAAAATGGCAAAAGATGACATCTGGGATCTCTCCTACTTTCTTGACATTAGAAGGTTCGGAAGAACTTTTGGACTAGACATCGTGAAAGTTCATGTCACAAATGTTTTGGAGTATGGAAAAAATACAGTGTAGAATACTTGTCTGAACACATTCGTAAATCTAATACCTTTAGCCCTTCAACATAGTGGTAAGAGTCAAGGGTCTAGTTAGAAATATTTGTTTAAATACATTGTTTCTTTGCCAGATACAGTGATTGTCATATACAGAGAAATGTGAGTGCTTGCTGGGAGGACACTAGGGTGATCTGAAAGACTCATTTTACCTTCCCATCTGGCACAGGGCTCAAGAGGGTTAAATGCATATCCCTGCTGAGCCCAGATCTACCCTGCCCGTGACAGTAACAGCTTTGGTCCGATCAGACTGTCAGTGGTTGTGGTGTCGTAGTCGCATTCCAGCAACATCATCTTTCACTGAAGAATAAACTGTTGACAGAAGTCATAGGAGAAAAGGAATATGAGAGGATTACATCTGATTTGACTGTTGGGACTTTGTATTTAGTTGATTTTTATACTATTTTAAAGCCTTCTCTGTTAGGGTAAAGATTTTGAAAGGAAAAAGAATAAATTAGATTCCGTGCATGAACTATTTACTGGAGAGACTGAAAGCACTCCTGCTGGGACTCCCCATTATAGCAGATACTGGTACTGCAATAAACCTTTCCAAAGATTTCCCTAGTGCAGGCATCCAAGGGAGCATGGCAGCATATGTGCTTAGTAAGGGTTAATATAGTCTGGCACAGCTAGGAGGGTAATTGAAGTAGGCTGGTGAGAAACTCCTTTCCTGGAGTGTGCTGGAAGTCATGAGGCCAAAGGCCAAGTGACTTAATTCTTCTCAGAAGAGGCCATGACACACATCCTGGAATGGTACATGGAAATTTCAAAAACATCTTACATAGGCAGAGACCTCCCACAAACACCCGTGTGAGCCTCAGGACATTTTTCACTTATGATTGCCAATTTTATAACCTGGCATATCTCTCTGAACAATTAGGGGACAGATATTCAGGTAATACTTGTAGATTGCCCCAGTACAACCACATAGTTTCATGCCTGTCTTTATACAGCCTTTTCAGATCATCAAAACAGGCTTTTTTACCCATTTAGTGAATTCTAAGTGACAGCCTGTAATCTCAAGTCTGCTTCTTGATAACCTTGATAAACATGCATATCTCTTACATGAAAGGAGGATCCTTTCTTAGAACTGATGCCTTAAGGATTAAGTTATAGAGACACTGCCCTCCATATGGGCACAAAATAAAACCAAACACAGCCCGAAGTGTAATAATGTCAGAAGAACGATAATTGGAAATGAGGTGGCTTGTTACAAACTGCAGCCTATTTGGAACAGAAATCCAACTGAACTACTTTTGCCCAGATCCTGAAAGGTTCAAAGTCTCAATTAGTTAGGCTCTGTACAGTGCTGTGAGATCCTCACGTAAAAGAGCAACTCTTTCATTTTCTACTACAAAATGATGTATTTATGCTTGTCTGAAGCATAGAAATTAGGACCAACTGGAAAATGTAAGATGGACATCTAGAAGCTTGGGTGTTAGTTAAGATCAACAAGCAATGAGCATATAGCTATGTCTTTAATAACATAATTCTACTTTTCATGAAAACACGGCAGTGTAGCAAATAATTGACTTCAGTGGAGTTATGCCACTTTGTTACTAATCGAGGATGATGGACATTCTACCTTCTTAACAAAAACACATCTTTCCTTGTAAATTTATGATCTCATGATTTCTAGGAACAGTAAATGCATTTGTGTTTTCAAACTCTATCTGTCAGTATGACAATTGCAGTAAACCAAAACCATTACCTAAACATTATGTTGTTAGGATGTAATTCATATACATCTACATAAGTATTAAAAAAGAAAAAAAGATAGTAGTACAGTACAAGACTGTCCATGACTGATCTTCATGTCCATGAAAATCTTCAGTATAAGAACTGATTAGCTTTGGGAGGCATAGCAGTCCACACAAGTGAAAAGGTTTCTGTTGGCTAAATTCCTGCTTTTTGTTTTTTGACAAAACTTTATAACAAAGATATAACCTAATTTTTCATCTGATTCGTAGTCACCCAATGACTAGTCTGTATAAATCCATTTTCTGTCAGTACTGAGTGTGGTCATTTGCTGGTGAGTGCCCTGAAGCTATGGTCCACAATGTTTGAGGAGGCTCCCTTTTTGGAGGACAGACAGTTGTGGACAGACAGGTGGGAGATGGCTTTGTAAGGTTCACTGCAAATCTCAGAACCCCTCTGGGTCTTTTATCTGGGAACATTTTCATCCATGTGGGAACTTGGCATCAGGGTATACCACAGAGGAGAGCTTGGCACCAGGCAGGTAGGTCTGGGGAATGGTTTTCCTGGTTGAAAGGTACAAGGAAATCAAGCTCTCACTGGGAAAGTACTTCTTAGCTCTGGAAAGCCTGGTGTTTTTTCTTGTTTATGTGTATATCATGTTTCATTCTTCAGAAATGCCATCATATCTAAGCAAAACAAGTGTAGTGTCTTCTTGTGTTATACAGATTTTGATGCTGTGTGAGACTTGCAATAAGGTCAGAAAATATGATGAAAAAATTACCTGCAAATATTTGCTCACCTAGAAGAAAAATACTGGCAAGTCTGTTATAAAGCAACATTGAAATGATTCTAGAAATACAAAAAAGCATTTGTTTTGCCTTGCTAGTGGATCAAGAGCCCAGGAGTAAAAAGCTAAGGGGAATTGTTGCAGTGCATGTTCTGCGGTTATTTCTATGTTATGTATTTCTATAATATATGGTTCTGTTACCCCCATATTGGGCTGTTCTGTTACCCCTGTCCCACACCCAGTTGGTTTATCCCAAAAGCTCGTATCTTCCCCTCAAACGTGTCCCCTATCCTTACGCCTCCCACCTATCCCCAAATATGTAACCCAAACCCCTCCCATCCCCAGAACATTCCATGTACACGGTTGGTTATTGGGTTGAGTAGCAGGCCTCAGGCTTCAAGGGGCGTGACCCCTCCCTAAACCACTCCTACCCCTCTCTCCCATTGGTTATTCCCTTTCCCCTCCCAAAAATTCAAACCCCCTTTATAAGTTCATGTACAGGAAGTGCTCCTGGCTTTTGTTGGTTGTATTCCCTTAGGAATAGGAGCTCTCGGAAGCCACTCTGCTGGCAGAGAGCAAATAAACCCAAACTGCTTCAACTACAGAAGTCGCCTGTTACCTTTTGCTCATCGTAGCTGCACACCCTGGCAGAGTCAAGTAAGCTAAATCTAGCCTGCTTGCTCTGAAGGTGATGCCTGGTTAGACTCCCTGGAAAGGGAGCTTTGTACCAGATATTGCCCCAATCATCTGTTGCGGTGCTCCGGTCAGTGCTTTCAAGCCAGCCGGGGTAAAAACTGGATTAGCACCTGGCCAGGACCCCAGCAGGGAATCCTCACCTACTGTCAGCTATCATGCTTTGATGGCTTCCATAAAAATATAAGGTAGCTGAGGGTTTTCCGTATGGGTTCTTGCTCCCTGCTCTGCTACTGACTTATTATATTGACAGTCTCAATTTACTAATTTGTGATGAAATGGCTGAAGCGGCATTTTTGCATGATTAATCAGAAGTTCTTAAATATTTGAATATTATAGTGGAATAAAGCACTAATAGTTTAGGGCAGTTTTTAATATGATATGAAAATCGGGATGTTAATGCTTCTGTTTCAGATCAGTCTTATAGTTAAAATGAAAAGAATGTGCACTAGCATCTTTCCTCCTAAGATAGTCGAATGTATTCACCTCTACTTGGAGAAAAAAAGCCATGAAATAACCATAAATTGCTTCAGCAAATTACAGTCTAGACTTGCTGATTTGTTTTAACAACACAAGATATCAAACCCATATGCAAGCATTATTGTAAACTGCTGTTCCTAAATGCCTGTAAACGCATTGTCCTGTAGACTAAGTATCACTGCAGCCAAGTAATTACTTAGATGTAATATGGAATTTGTAACAGGAAAGGAGTATTCACTGTGTCACTTGTAGTAGTCTGGTTTTTCTCTTCCCCTGACATCTTTAGATGGTGTGGCTGGGTCATCACTATCGTTTGACAGCACTGCAGCTTGCAGAAGATGAGAAGGCAATTTGTGGTTAGGTAACACTGACACAGACAGTGAGCTGTGTACCTCCAAAAGGAAAATGAAACAGGAGTCAGGCTGCATTTCATTTTTAATGCTTTTTTGTGGTTGTCCAAGTTTATCTTTATAATTCATAGTACCCACAAGATGTACTCATTTCCTTCAGGACAACAGCTGTGGAACGCATGGAGGATTACCTTTGCGGTTTCCCAGCAACTAAGCTTAGCCTCCTTCTAGAAGATGGTGAAAACTGCCACTGACTACAGTGTTCTTTTTTCCTTTCATAGGCTGCTGTGTTCAGCCAAGCACATATCCATCAAGTGCAAGGCAGTCACAAGTTCATAGAAATTTCCAGTGAAAATTACATACAAAATAACAGTGAAAATAACATATGAAAACTTTGCTTTTAATGGGCCAAAGGTTTTCACAAACTATTCACTATAAAATAGATTGGTACAGCTATTCAAGATTTTCAAAGCTCTGGGCAAAGTCATCTGATTGTATTGTACCTGTGACAGTGGCTTCTTTGGCTGGGACCTACTGGTTGTGTCACTGGCTAGTTAATTTTGGGAACTGGAACTATTAAATGCACAGAGTAATTGTGATACTGAATTTCTGTGGTAAGTTAGTGGCCTGTAGAGTTCAAAATTAAACAAAAAATGTCACACACACACATACAAAATCAAGTAAATCTGTTCTCTGCAAATGAAATATTGCAAAAGCGCATTGTAAACACGGAGCAACTGCATTTGCAAACAAAGCATTACCACTCCCCGTCTGCTGCAGTGTAGCTTTTGTGGTACATGTTTGTTCCTCCATGTCCTGCATATATTGCTTTCATAGAATACACAGGCAGAACAACGAGGCCAAGGTGATATTCTAACCAGACTGCTTCTTCTGCATACTGACCTTTTAAACGCCCACTGAGTAGTACAGCATCTGACTAACTGCACTTAGCTCCTGCAGGAGTTTTCCCTCCAGCCCCTCAGGATAAGGCAACAGTTTGGAGAAGAAATTTGTTCTGAACATAGCAACAAAGCACTTGCAGTCTTCTTTACACAATTGCTTTTTCAGTCTTGGCTTTATCAAACTCAGCAGATAAATAATGTATGCCCTTCCCATTTCCTATGTGAGATCATGAGTGAGGAGCTGCTTCTTGACAGATGTCCAGTGAGTATTTTCAGAAGTGTTTTTTCAGTCAAATGTAACCATTATAGCCGTCTAGTCAATTTAGCAGTGGCATCTCAGTTTTCAAACTTCAGCCAAGTTTTCTCATAGCTGTGACTAAAGAGGTTCAGTTAGAACTTCCTAACAGAACAAAAGAGCTCTTTTTCTCTGCTTAATATTACTTCAACACAGGTTTTTTTCACTTTCAGAAAAGTAAAAGGTAATGCCTCTCAACCAGGGAAGGAAAAAAAAGTGAGGACATTTTGATATTCTGAAGAGAGGAATGTAAAACAAAAGTAAGTATGGCACAAATGTTAAGGCCTTTGCTTAGGATTATTACAGACATTTAGGTACAACTTCTTTTGGCATCCATGGGACATCAGGATTTGGGGTAGATCTTTTCCTACAGAAACAAAAGGCATTTGTGTTATTGAATAAAGATGGAAAATAAGAATAGTAAAAAGGCACTGCTAGAGTATCCATGCATACTAGTTTGACCTTGATTATAAGTTTCAGTTATGTTTGCTAAGAACTCATATTATTAACTATATGTAAAATACAAGTAGTAAATCCACACAAATTACAAACCAAGAGTTACAAAGAGCTCTCATACCACCTTTAGTACCCTAAGCTGTAATTTCTAAGGAACTTACACATTCCTTGATTTTTACAGTTATGAAAATGTTAATTTTCTTGTTTACTACCAAGAAGAATAGAGATAGTAAAACACATTCTATCGAAACATTGCCTACTTTAATATGGGTTGGAACCATTTCATTTGAACTTCCCACAAATGCCTAAATATACCATTCCAGGATCACAGCACAACACAGTGTGGCCCAAAGGATGACCTAAGAAACGATTTGTGTTGGTAATATACAATTTTCTCTCTTCATAACAAAATAATGGAATGCAAATTGCCTGAGAGGTAAACAGAGCACACTGTATAGCCCTAGACAACTTAACACCAAAACTTAGGGCAGTATTAACATATTGCCTCTTGCTTGTGATCTACTGGAAAAATATATTGCAATGTGTTGCAACCCTTGAAATTTATAGAAATAAAAATAATTATTATTATGAATAAAAAATTATTATGAGTAGGATTAGGTTCAGTAAATTCCAGACCAAACAAATCCCATACATTATCTGGGGACCTCTTCAACACACCGGTGAACATCAACTACTTCATGAGATCTTACTTGCTATTTTGTCAACAGATTGTGAAATGTTTTATCTAAACTGTCAGTAAATGTAAACCTAAATATTGAGTAAAATGAAAAGTGATATTGAAGCTAATGATAAATTCCCTTCATCAGTAGAGACTTTCTATCTCACTCCAATTTTCAGAAGTAAAATATTTTTTGAGCAATAGCTAGAACTACTTGGCTGAGAAGTGGTATATACACTTAATGTATAGTGAGGTGCACAGTAGCTATTTTCTGTGACAACTTTTGCACATTCTTAGTTTAGAAATAGTTTGTGGTTCATGTAGTGGAATAAGTTCTTGTTCCTTTCTACTTAATGTGTCTGAGGTTTCTAGCAGTGATACCTTTGAGAAGAATGTTGTGGTTGAAACTTTCAAGTGCTGTACTAATGCATCTCTGGTGCTCACTGTAGAACTACTGTGCAGTTGAGGGGAAGACAGTAACAACTATTATTTTTAGCAGCCATCTATTTGCCAAGCAAAGTGCTGATGACTAAATAATTTGTTACACATGCACTGATCCAGATTCTGCTTGTCTTTTGTAATCAAAGCTCTCCTTGATGTGTCTAGGAGAACTGAGAGTGCAAGTATAGCCAACTCACTCCCCTAAACAGCAAACGACATATTTTTCTACTTTTCTACCACTGAGCATGAGCATACCCTGGAAATAATATTTGTAGTGTCAGTCTCAAAATAAAAAAATATTTAATGAAAGTGGAAAATTTCCCCTTAGATTTATAACAGGCTTATGCAAGCAGAAAAAATACTAAAAATCAATAAAACAACAACGACAAAAAAGTGCAGTGACAATACATATTATCATCTAAAAGCAAGGATGTCACAAATCCTCTGCCACTCACGTCAGTATGTGAGCTCCATTCCTTTGATCTCTGCCATACCTTCAATCCACATTTGCTTATAATCTCATTCACTCTTCTAAATGGTGTCCAATGATTCCATCTAGGTTAGTAAATCAAAGAGTGTTCTCAGGAAATTAACTGCCTCCATTGTTAAATTGCCAGAATAGTCACTGGGATGGCTGTGTCTAAGGCTGGATAGCAATCTCCCAAGTAATTCTTGGGTGTAATTCAAGCGGAGACCATTGCTGTTTGGACGCGGTCACCACATCTGACCCCAAGAGACCACAGCCTCTGAGACCTCAGCCAGGGTAAATGCAGTTCTTTCACCAAGAATTTCAGGATATAGCATATGACAGTCCAAACAGCATTGCCCACAGTCATGGGCTTTTTTGTATTACTTAGAGAAGTACATGAAGTTTCAATAACCCTCTTAATTCTCACTACGAGGAGTCTTTCACCAGAAAGCTCTCACACCTTGGCATCTGGGTTTGGGTTCAGGTCCTGGGATTCATTCACTAGAGGCAACTCCAGTGTAGGAGTATCATGGAGACTTTTATCTCATAACATCCAGATGCTTGTTATTATAGTTAAAGGCGATCTAGCCATGAGTTCTCACTTCTGTTTCTATGATGCAGTTCTTCAAGAGATGTTATGAGTGTAAATGACACCACACTATGGTTTCTTACACTAGAGAGGCGTTGTTAAAATGCATATATTCACCATTTTCCCCTTCTTGTCTATGGAACTAGGCTAAAGACATATGCACAGTTTCTTTGGGTTTCCACAAAAAGCAATTTCAGCACATCAGCTGTGTTCCCTCCTAGCCAAAGTTTCCATGTGTGATTTCCTTTCAGAAGCTGTAGGACAAGCAGTAGTTCTGCAAGGAAGGGCTATTGACGTCAAACTGTTTTTGAGGCAGGTCTGGAGTGCAGCTTGAGATTATAACTTCCCTTATTGTTTGGTTCTTTTTAGAAAAGTTGTAGTTAGACAAAAGGCAGTTGATTATTTTACAGAAGTGTTTTGGTTCCCTGATAAGTCTGGATGCATAGCCACTCACAAACATGTGGAGTTATTAAAATTTAAGACCTGGAGATGACTGAAGCAGAAATTTTAAAAATTATCCTATTCGCTTCTTTTTTGTGGCCTCCAAAGATGTTAACTTTTACAGATCCTACACCAGTGACCTCTACACATACTGACCTCTAAGGACATATGCATTTTCACATTCACTGCTGCCTTTTCCAAAAGTGGCAGTTTCATGGAATGGCAAATGAGTAATAAAAAAACAAATGCAGAGGAAATAGTTAAAAATAGACAATAGAATTCATCATTGGACTAAAGGAAAAATAGTGCATTTTTAACTCCTACTTCCAGCACAATCTCATTAAAATCTAGTTAGGTCTTGATTATGTATTTGCTTGATCTTCTCGCAATGCCATTAATGTAACACTTTTTATTACTTAGGACACAAAACAGAAGTAGTGGGTGTGTGAAAATATCTGGTCAGACTATGCTCTTGAATTTCCAAGGAAGTTAGATGTATGCTTACACAGTTTTGGAAAGGCATAGTATTCACTTCAATACTGTGATACTGGCCTTTACCAAAAGCTAGTGAGATGTGAAAAAAAGGCCAAAGAATGCTTGTAGATATACTTCAGCATAAAAAGTACCTTCTTACAGAATTTAGGAAAAATTTCCTCATGCTTATCAGCTGCTATACAGAAAATTAAGTAATATACATCCTTTTGATAATATCTTGTGAAGGGGTATATTCTAAAATGCATTATATGAGCACCTCATACAATTTATTTTTATTGCAACTGGGCTGTTATAAAGCTGGGGCTACTTAAGTGTAGTGTGAGCATAAAGAAGGCAGACAGCCCTTTCATTTCTGGCTGTGCATACATGGTAAGCAATGAAGAAGCTAATCAGGCCACATTTGGGATACCTATAGGATCTCCTCCACAGAGACATAGAGGATTCATGAACTGCCCTCATGATTTAATGCAGAAAAACTCTCTGTTGGACACCTGAGTGGACCTAGATAGATGGAAGTCCCTTCCTTTTAATAACAGGGCCTTGTTATACAACTGGTAGGAAATTCAGACTATCAGTGGTCTATTTTTGTTCTCAACCAGTATGGTTATCTCTGTTAACGTTTTTGTGGAAGGAAAGCTCTGTAACTTTTAGATTTGCATTGTCGAATGTTTTATTTACAAAGTGAAATATTTCTCCTGAACAAGGAATCTTAAAAAATGGCCAATACCTGAGTCCTTTAATTAAGGACAACAGTGGGCAGACAATAGAAAGAGGGAAAGGTTTCAGGGAGTCTGGTTTTTCTGGTTGTTGTGGTAGGTTTTTTACTAGTAAGACAGAGAAAAGAAGACAGTAGCTGCTAAAGAAGTGGAAGAGAGTTGGAAAATTGCAGAGAAAATGAGATTATTTGCACACAAGAGTTGTGGGTTGAATGTTACCACTGAGCATTCAACAGAAGTCTGTGCCATATCTCGTCATCTGATAGGCCTCAAGGAAGAGAATATTCAGAAATATATCTGGAGTCCATAATGAAGTTGAGAGAGGCACGCAATGGAAAAGAGGAGAAGGAAAACAAGATTTGAGGACGTGTTCATGAGAAGACCCGAAAGATTGATCTGTGAGTGGTAAGCCATCACCTGACCAGGAGGACAACACATTCTAAGTGTATTTCCTTCGTGGTAGAATGAAAAGGAGACATAAAAGATGGAAGAAAAAGGAGATTCTCTATCAGGAAATAGAGAAGTAATATGGTGAGGATGCTCAATAGTCATAGCTTAATTAGAAATCATTGGGATATTTAGGAGACCATCAGAAAGAAAAAAAGGCAGAATGATACTCAGAAAGGTGGGAGAAGAGAAAAAGTGGGACCTAAGATCCAGGCTAAGAAAAGGCAGGTCTGCCCTGCAGAGGAGTCCTTGTTAAAGATTAATAGATGTGCAATGGCAAACGACAGAAGGGTAGAACTGAAAGATGAGTACAGTGTTAGTGTCAAGCCTCAGAAGAGTAGGCCAGCAGGCAAAAGGATTCTTGAGGGACCACAAAAGCTCCCCAATACATTCATCACTTTGGAGGTTTTTTGGTAATATTCCTGATAAAATAGATGTGAAATGATTGTATCGACTTCAAGAAAATATTCACAGAAGTGCTGTAAATAAAAGGACAAAAACTAATCATGTGGTATGAAGCAACAACCACAGATCCATCAGAAGAATTTCTTAGAAGGTGGATCAAATGTTTGTTAGGCAGGCAGATGGTCAGACAGCTGAATGACTTTGGTGGATTTTACAAGATGTTCAAGTCGGAAGATCTGCAGCACAGTGACAAAATGGGAGAGATTTGGAAAATCCATTGCCTGAGATGATCTCCTATCCCTCAGTCAACCTCAAAAGTCTACCCATCACTCTACTATTCAAGCACACAAATTAGAGAATTTATGCCAACAGAAAATCATAATCTGAAAGCCAGTCAAGACTGTCACGTGTTCTTGAAAAACCCTTACATGTATTAGTACAGATTTGTGATGTTTGCTTAAAAGTTGTTAATTTCTGAGTGATAAATACTGGATAAATTCTGGTGTTTAGAGAATGGGGCTTACAAACTGCAGTAAGGTACAAATGTACTCATGATTCGTCCTTTCATGAAAGAAGTAAGAGGTTCCTTAAGATCCCTGAGGATCATTGAGAAAGCTTATGAGCATCGTCCAGGGAGGCATTGGCAAGATATGCAACATGTGTGTTTGGAGCAGATAAGACACACAGGTCCTTGGATAAGCTAAGACCTTTATTCTTCCCACTAATAACATTCCCAATAGGGTGCAGGTGCCTCCCGTTACTTTGAGGAATTCCATCTAGCTTCCCCTGCCAGGACTTAAGAAGCCAAATATGCACAAAGTGCATCCACCCAGTGAATACTATTACAGTCTGTAACAGTTGCAGAATGGTGGTGGATAATTCACTGGGAAAGCTGGAGGCAAGAAGGCATGGTTTCCAGAGTCACTTGAATGCCAATATTATAAATACTACACATGTGATGATGACCTGCTTTCCCTTTTTTACAACACATGGGAAACTGGAGGTAATTTTGTTTATTATAGGAATAATATCTGGATACTGATGAACTCATTAACTGATCTGAAAATCTGGAAAGGACTCCCAAAGGCAAGGGAGGTCCTAGTTGAAGAGACCAGGGAAATTAGGGAAGTCACACTGGAACTTTAGTGTACAATAATTACAAATTTTTCAAGACCACTTTATGGTCAATAGCATTTTTATAGCACCTTTTGTTATTGAAATTCTTCACATTTTTTTCTTGCTTGCTTTTTCTACCTTCACAGAAAAGCACAAGAAGGACAAAAACTGTTTTACAAAAAGCAACACCACCTGTTTTATTACATGAAATGTAACACATATACTTCTTTCTCCTCTGCATATATACACCAAATAAATATAGCCCATATGGCACTCTGAGTATGTATGTGCTCACATTCATGCCACACATAGTTATCCTTTCAAGAAGTCACCTGCTAACTTTTGCTATTCTGCAAACTGGAAGTGCTCCTACTCCTGCTCCTAATACTGCTCTGTAGAAAACGCTGATCTGTAGGACAGATGTTATCCCTGTTAAATTCTAAGTCTGGTAGTGTATAAAACATTGATTTTTCTGCTGAATTAAGTATTGATTTAATTGGAGCTTTTTCTGCCTCCAATTTTGAGATCATGGAACATTATTGCTTGGTGGTTTTCAATATTTCAGTAATGTCTTGAGGCTTTCTGTTTCATTGCAAATGCATTTACAGCAATATATTGTTCAACAAAAATTGAATTTTATTAAACTGGCAAAATATGTGATAAAGAGAGCTAAACAAACCCACGGTCAGCTGTGCCAAAAATAAACAAATGTATTCTTCTGAATGCTAAAATAATGTGCAAATGAAACTCAACAATAAAATGCAGAATAACTCCAAAACTGAAGTGCATATAGAATTAAAGTTCAAGAGAATAGTCACACTATCCAGCTGCAGTTCCAGTACAGAAGGGATTCATCATTCCGTGTAATGAAATCCTTAGCCATTTTCTCCTATCCATGGCCACAGTGTATTACTCTTTCAATATGGTAACTTAACCGAGAGACTGGAGCCCCGTTCCTGATCTGGAGCAAAGATCTCCTTTTTTAAAGCTTTCTTAGTGTTAATTTTCACCTGTATTTACTGTTTGAGAACCAGAGAACAGTTGTACCAGCACAACTGAGGATACACTGTGTTCTCAGGAATGACACAACAGGTTGGGCTGGACAAGAGAGGCAAATCACACCAGTATTGCTGCATAATATTACATATATTGTACATATGGTCGCCCTAGAAATGATGCCTTCTACAATCTTTTCCCTTTGCTTTCTATTTTCCCTTCCCATCTTTTCTCCTGTGAACAAGTGTGTAAGAAGAGGGGACATCCTTGGCCTTGTTGTTGCTGAGCTTTGGCACTCATGGAATGACTATCAGGGTTCATCAGCAGGCAACTCACCCTGCAAACCCCCATGTGCTTTCAGTGTGAAATAAGAATAGTTCATTCAGTGTTTTATTTTAAATTAAGTACTCTCCTCATTTCCTCTTGTATCCTGTCTTGAGTATTACAGAGCTACAGTTTGCATTTTATGGTTTTATCATGACTACACGTATCCACGATGGGTAATGCAGAGATAAACACTGAAAGGTAAAATAACTGCAGTCATATTAGAAGAGAAGTTACTGTCTTCTTTTTTTCAAACAAGAAAGTCAGAAACATGAAATCCATCTCCTAATGAATCACTCTTATTTTGTCTGTTCTTAATACCCTTCAGCAACAAAGACTCCGTAATTTGCCCAAGCAGTCTCTTACAACATTTAATTATCTTCACCATCTTTTTTTCCTTGGTAGATTGCAATTTTCCTGAAAGTGGGACACGGTTATGGCTGATACAAAAGACCTCTTTCACTAGTAAGGGCTCTTTTGCTTTCTTTTAAGCTGACCATCTTGTTCAGAACATACATATTTCAGACATTCCTGACTGGGAAAGTATGGTGGCACTTCATGCCAGTGAAGAACTTTCTTCAAAGACACTCTTTTACAAGTCTGGTGACGTGTAAAATATATACATGAACAAAGGGGCATGACCATTTCCTTAACTCACTAATTAGGAAATGTATAAAAACTTGCAAATGTCATTTCTTTACAATTATCAGAGAAAGGAAGAACATTATCGGAGTGAAGAAAGAAGATGCTCAGGAGCTTTGTGTTGAGAATTTTAATAGCCCTTTCCCTAAGAGAGATATTTTTCCTAAAAGCAGTTTCCTTTCTCCCATTTTCAGCGGTTGTAGCAAGGCTTAAGCAAGGACAGGATATACTCCTCTATGGAGAGTTCTTCTAACTAAATGAAGACATCTGCAGCTGAGTTAGTCCTCTTGATTCCCTTTACAGTTGATGGAAAGAAGATTTGCTTTTGGTTGTGATTCAGCTTATGCCTTGGACATCTTCTATATGATGAGATGAACCCCACAAAAGCGTAATTTGCTCCACTGACTATAAATTGAACCTGAGATAGATAGTTTGTATATAGACATCTAGACTTCATGCATTTAAATTGAAGTGAGAGAAACCCTTCTGCTGCAGACTTTTAACTGAAACAGTTTCCATGGAAGGAATTATATTATTTACAGGCAAAATCACAGCCTTGTTTTGTTTAACTTTTTTTTTTCTGAAGCTGCAGTCCATTAACACTCACTCATGCAGATTGTAATGATGTATTGTATATTCTTTTTAAATCTTACGTAACAGCTCTAGTGTGTAACAATGTCATGGTAATTAGAATCACAGTTTTGACTATTATGAGGCATTTTCTGCTTGGCTTGTGCTTCTAAAATGTTATTTCTGTCATTTGGCAGCTACATTGCCAAGGATGTCACAAAATAGGGGAGATATGTAAATGATTCACTAAAGTTTCTATCCCAAATCAAAGCTAACACCCCAGGAAAGTCAGAATCCTCTGTTTTCATTATCAACTAATGAGAAAACTTCCTTCCCTCCAAATTTTTTTTTCCAAGATCAAGCAAAGAGGACAGAAATCGAGGCTGCCTGGTAGCTTGGGGTGATACTTCTACCTCTACCAAAAGCATCTGCCAAGAAACTCCCCAGGCATCACATGGAGCATTTTCAAATCACATGTTCTCTGCATTTTGTTGAGGGATAACTGCTATTGCAGTGTCCATGTTCTACTACTGCTCTTCTAGTCTGTTTCTGCTTCCGCAAAGAAGCCTCATGTTGAAGAACAAACAGTAGATTAGCATTGAGAGGACCAGCAAGTGTCTAAATTCAGGGTTTTGTAGCAGGATACATAGTCAAAGCATTCTTGGTCCTCTAAGGAATTTTTTTTTTATTCTCAGTTGAGCAGTTTCATATGTTTTTTGTGCTCGTGGCTCTGCTAAAATAAAAACACAGCTCAGGAGGCTGCTGCTCGTACTGATGTGTTTTACTACTGCAATGGTTGTGTTCACTGTAGTACCTTCAGGCATGCCCCATGCTTTGGACACAGACTCTACTTTTCTAACCAGTGACTTGAGTATGAGAGCTGGGAATCATACCTGAGTATGACTGGACTGGGAAAATAGCAGCTAGCTAACAGTGTGGAAATCCAAAACGTTGGCCAAGCAGCCTCGAACAGCTTGTAAGGAAAACAAGGGGCTCAATGACAAATAACAAAGTATACATTGCCACAAAGTTTCTAAGAAGTCAAGGCAGGGAAAGGGCTGGAATACCTAGAAAAATCAATGTTAAAGTTTGACACCTCACAACCTTACCTAGATGACAGCAGGACCTGCCAGTGTGTATTGTGAGCAGCACGTAAAACTAATGTGTATGAATAACAAATAGTAAGGTGGTTAAAATCAGGAATAAGGAATCTCAATTTGGACAGTTTGATTGTGCATAAATGGGGAATAAGTCCTTTGGCTTGCTTTTGGAGTTTAGGTAAGTTACATGAGCTCCCTGCATTTTTATTTTCTCATCTCTAATACTGAGATGAAAAACCTGTATACAGAAACTGGTTATTTTCCTCAATATGAGGTGATACCTTGCTCAAGGAACAGCATGGAAGTAATTTCTGCATCTGCTGAAGCAAGAATAGATTAGCTACCAGTGACAAGCTGTCACCATCATTTTGCCTTGGCAGGTAGCATAACCAGTCCCTGTGTCCACTATGGTTTATCTTTCTTTTTAAGGGTAGAAACACAAACCACTGTATCCATGAATAAAACATGCTGCCCTACAAAGAGACCATTTCCTCTCCAAGTCCAGTGGTTGTCCAGACAAAATCATCTCAGAAACACCACAGAAATAATGAGATGTAGCTGAAAACAAGGAGAGAACTTGGGAAAGAGAACTAAGTTAATAAATAAGGATTGAGGGAAAGCACAGGAGAATTTTTTGTGAGACAAACATGTAGTTCAGAAATGAGAAGATATTTAAGTGGTCAGGATGTCAGAAGGGCGTTAAAGAAACATTCCAAGAGCAGACTTCAGCCCAGGGAGAGTGCTGTAATTCCCTTAACTTCAGTACAATTTATTTCAAGTCAGTCAAACAAGACCCCAAATGTATATGACACACTACCGCAGCTATGAGGAGATGAGTAACTGGGCTGGGAGCTGGAGAGGTGAGTGCAGGAGGGAACATCCGAACCTCCTCGACTGCAGGCCCACAGGCACAAAGCTGCCTGCAGTGACCCCACCATCCTTGAAGGAAATCCATGGAACACGCTCAGCTGCAGACTCCCGACCTCGAGCCTTCCCTCTGGCTCGTCCCATCTACTTCCCGTACAACTGATGGCTCCGGAGTGCTGGCACGTCTGCTGCCCGGGCAAGGGGCTTTCTCCAGTCCTGCTGGTTCTTTTCTTTTCTCGCTTTCTTTTTTCTTACTTAAGAGACATGTTCTCATCCCAGCAGCCACATGGATAAGACATTTATTTCTGCTGCTCTGCCCGCAGAGGTGTATTGTTGCTGGCGACGGCAAGGACGAGACTGCTGAGCCCTGCAAGCCCCATCTGCCCGGGAAGTGGGAGAGAAATCGGATGAGAACTGTGGCATTAGGTCAGCCGGTGATGTGCAGAGACTGCTCCCTCTCACACCAGGCACGGCTGTCATGTAGTGCTGGGGTAGCAGGGCCGACTGTTCCCGGCGGGGCCGGCCCTATTCCTGGTGTTACTCGGGAGTGGACAGCGGCCAGCGGGAGCAGGGCTGCCCTGCCCTGATGTCCCCTCCTCAGCCCCTGCCTGATCCCAGCAAAAGCTGCTCCTTACTGCAAATTTGTTCACTTTAGCTGTAGCAAATAGCAGCTTCCAGGACCAAATTTAAGCCTCTACACCATAATACAATTAATGTAGTCTTACATTTATTTAATGCCCACAGGCACAGTTAAGCCTCTGCAAAAATTCTTAATTAGGCCCACAGAGAGGTGTCTTTATGAGAGCAGTTTCAAGTTTGTGTATGCTAAGCTAGATCAAGTGATCTTTGAAGCACATACTACCTTATCATATGGACTCAGAAACTTGGATCTGTGGTGCTTGTTCATCTCACTCCCATTTTAAAATCTGTCTCAGAAGAATCTCAGGATATGGTTTAGAGTATCAAGCCATAGAGGAAGCGTTGTTTGACTTGCTTAAGAATTGTTAACATTGTCAATTCATTAAGTTGATTTATATTTCTTGTTTTCCTCAGTTTTATGAAAGTGTCTCCTCTTTTCCTTTTTTCATGGCATGCTGAATGATGTGATTCTGGCGTGTTCTCCATTTGTGATTGTCAATAGCCAGAATGATTTATAGCCTAAGGATAAAAAAATCCTCTGGCTATGGTATCCTCTTGTCCTTTAGCTTAGGAGTCAGAAAGGGTGAATGAATTTTAAATTGACTGTAAATACTAAAGCTGAAGTAAAAATTCAAAACCATATGATTTGCTATGTATATTCCAATATATAATAGTTTGTGCTGGTCAAAATG
Organism: Calyptomena viridis; assembly: GCA_013390005.1. NCBI lineage: Eukaryota > Metazoa > Chordata > Aves > Passeriformes > Eurylaimidae > Calyptomena > Calyptomena viridis. The sequence goes on along the minus strand of WEIV01006049.1, from coordinate 13,066 downwards.
ATACAAAAAAACCCTCAAATTTTTCAAGACGACTTACAAAGTTTTTACTTGGCATTTCTCATTGTGGTGACACTGTGATAAAACTTAAAATTGTGCTGAAATGTTCTCCTCTATATATTACCTGTCATAGTAATTCCTTTAAAGCAAATGTATTACTTTATTTTCTTACCAATTTTTTTCACTTTGGTACATTTTAAATTTGATGCAAGAAAATATCTGAAGTACTAACACTAATAAATGGATGCCAAGAAAGGTTGGACTCAAAGGCACTTACATTAAAGCACAAAGTCCTTAAATCTATTAATAATTCAAATGTTTCGAATTCTTTACAATTTTTATTCACTAATTTAATTTCTAGGACTGATATTCAGCATCACTTAACAAGATAATAGTATCTTTAAATGGCTCATACATAAAATGAAGTTTGTCCATATCTTGCAGAGTGGGAAAGTGCATCTTAACAAGCAAATGAATCATTGATTCACACAGAAGATAAATTATCTCTTTATTCATTCACAACATACACAGATCTTACACATGTGCTTTATTCCTTGTGCTGTGACCGTCCTGGAGTTATTTTCTCCTATGTCCTACCTGCTTGATGAATGCCACCATTGTTACACCACTAAACTAATCCTCCCTACATCACTGAACTAAAATAGGTCCTAGATCCTATTTATTAGATGATAAGCCCAAATGTCTCTTATGTGTCCCTTATCTCATGCACAGGACACAGACTTCCATGTTTTGCTGTATTAGTAACCTACAAATTAAATTAGTATGTTTTTCTTCCTTGGCAGATATCACTTCTCTGAATCATAATTCTGATTGGGTTATTATTGAACTGACTGATTGGTTTCATTATAAAAGAGAAAGGGTTTTTAACAGCACTCTGAGCAAAAAATTTTTTCTTTCATTTTTGTTTGGTAATATGTAGAACTAGCTGTGGTACCCACAAAAAGTAGGTAATGAGTTTTCTGCACTTTTAAATAATCCCTTCAAAAAATCTGTGCATTTACAACTTCTTATGTGAGATTGGGATCATTACATTTCTACTTGGTTCCTGCAGAAGTGGCACAAGAGCAGAAAATGACAGATCCAGAAAAGAGATTTCACATGACTGTTCCCTTTTTAGAGCATTTTAAGCTTTATTAACAGAACACTTTAAACTTTGAATTAAGTGATGAAGCTCCTTGGCATTAGAAAACAGCTTTCAAAACCACTGTTTTAGTTTCCAAGAAGAAAAAGCTTAATACCAAAAACATTTGTGTTTCCAACTATAACAGTATCTGGCATAACGTGATATTGTAACAATAATTCCCGTCTCTTGGTGAGTGTGGATGGTTTTCTCCTCCACAGTAAGAGCAGAGGTATGCAGTGGAAGGGTCAGCCTTGAGCTCTGCAGAACACGGTGTATGTGATTTTAGGCAAGTTGTTTGAGACCATGTCCAAGAAAGGCAGCAGGCAACACTTACAGTGCATAACTTCAGGACCCGGTCTCATCTTACAGTGCAGGTGGAGGGCTGCATGTCTTGGGAAGGAATCCAAAATAACTGGGGAATTGTCTAAATCTAGCTAGAAGACAGATCGGAGTTATTGCTGAGAACAGTACCTGGACTGAGCGCCTGTGGGGTACCGTCTCCTGTGCCGAGACAGTTGTGGGCAGGTGCAGAAGCACAGAGTTGGATGTCCAGGGAACGGAAAGTCCTAACCCCTCCCAAACACTTCAAATACACATTTTTGCAATTTCAGCTCCTTCAGCATTAGGTGACAGCTGACAGGGCTTTTAAAGGGATCAAAATTTTGGATTTATATGCTTAAGAGTTCTGTCTGTCCCACATTAGGCACTACAGCTAGCTCAGCAATCCAGCGGTACTGAACTCTGCAAGTCAATATTTCATTTTACCTCAGCTGTGTTACTCCATATTGTGCAGAGCAGGTGTGTGCTAAATCCTTTATGGATCTGGCCTGTAACCATTCCATATTCATTCCTTTACTTGTAAAACAGCAATATCAGTTCCCTACTCATATGCTAAGAGAATAAATATATAAATGTTTTTGGAAGTGTTTAAATAATACAAAAACTGGCATTTTAAAATTAGTTGGACGTACAGCTGTGCTATACAAGGTCTAACCAGTCCAGTCACTTAGAAGGTCAAAAACCACTTTAGAGGGAAGAAAAATTAGACATACACAGTGTTTCTAGACCACCATTTAAATTCTAGTTGAAGCTTTTTAACTCTCAAATTTGTGACATGTGATTACACTGTAGATAGTATTAAGAATTAGCAGTTTATTCTAGTCAGAGAAGGAACATAATAAATATAGAAACACTTCTTTTGGTACTTGGATTCATTTGTTGATTGAGCTAGGGGATTAATTTTGAGTATCGAGTCTGAGGCATTTCTTGTAAGAAATCTTGTGATAGTTAAATGTCAGACAATTGAGTTTCTGGTGATATTTTCTAAACCCCAGTTCCTGTAGCATACAGAATCACAGATCAACTAGGTTGGAAAAGTTCTCTGAGACTGAGTCCAGTCTATGACTGAACACCAGTCAATTAGGTTGGAAAAGATCTTTGAGATCCAGTCCAGCCTATGACTGAACACCAGTCATGTCAACTAGACCATATATGAAATTAAAAAGCCATTGCCTTTTTTTTTTTTAACATCTACAGCAGAGATACATTCATCTCCCGAATACATTTATCCACATTCAAATCTGAAATTGGGATTGAAATTGGGAGTCTTATTTACCAAGAAACCCTTCGTCTTTGTGGCTGGTGGTCAGCAGAAGCTCTATGATGTCAGAAGAGTGGAGAGGACACAGAGGTGGGCACGGCTGGTGGCAGGGCCATAGCCCCACTCCTGGCTGTGGACTCCTCAGGGCTCCTCCGACCCGTGGCCAGAAATTTGTAGCTCTGGTGGTGGTTCACTGCCCGTGGGGTGTCCGGGCACCTGCAGAGAACCCGGTGGTTCATCCTTGACGGGTCGTGCCCGGCTCCAGGATCCCAGGGGCAGGGAACGCCCTCACAGCGAACCCCGAACCCCACCAGACACCTCCTCGCGCGGCGTGTGTGTTCCAGGTGTACGACCTCGTGCCACGCAAACTAGACGTGGATAGTNAGAGGCGGCGGTTCTGGCTCCTCGGGCTGTGGGCGGCCGGGCCGCATAAGGGGCCACCAGTGCTCGGCTCCTCGGTGCCCGCAGGTCCGCCGGTAAACGCGGACCTCGCCCCGAACGCTCCGCGCTGCCCCGGTGCGCGGCGGGCGAGTGTTTCCTCCTCTGCTCTCGCCNGCATACAGAATCACAGATCAATTAGGTTGGAAAAGTTCTCTGAGACTGAGTCCAGTCTATGACTGAACACCAGTCAATTAGGTTGGAAAAGATCTTTGAGATCCAGTCCAGCCTATGACTGAACACCAGTCATGTCAACTAGACCATATATGAAATTAAAAAGCCATTGCCTTTTTTTTTTTTAACATCTACAGCAGAGATACATTCATCTCCCGAATACATTTATCTACATTCAAATCTGAAATTGGGATTGAAATTGGGAGTCTTATTTACCAAGAAACCCTTCGTCTTTGTGGCTGGTGGTCAGCAGAAGCTCTATGATGTCAGAAGAGTGGAGAGGACACAGAGGTGGGCACGGCTGGTGGCAGGGCCATAGCCCCACTCCTGGCTGTGGACTCCTCAGGGCTCCTCCGACCCGTGGCCAGAAATTTGTAGCTCTGGTGGTGGTTCACTGCCCGTGGGGTGTCCGGGCACCTGCAGAGAACCCGGTGGTTCATCCTTGACGGGTCGTGCCCGGCTCCAGGATCCCAGGGGCAGGGAACGCCCTCACAGCGAACCCCGAACCCCACCAGACACCTCCTCGCGCGGCGTGTGTGTTCCAGGTGTACGACCTCGTGCCACGCAAACTAGACGTGGATAGTTTATGTGGACTATAAAATAGAAAATTAATCTGCAGCCCTCAGTTTGGGCTCAGAGGTTTAAACCCCAGTAAGGCCTCTCGGCCCTTGGGCGGAACGGGAACGGGGCGCCACGGGCTGGGGGTCGCGCGTGTCCCCCGTCACTGCGCTCCCGAAGCGAACACGGACAAGCAGAGCCCCAAGGCCGGCGGGACAAGCGCCGGCTGCCTCCCGCTCCCGGCCCGCCGGCTCCGGCCCTGCGGGGACTCGCCT
>WEIV01006046.1:3872-14353 GCA_013390005.1 Calyptomena viridis | reverse complement strand
CTGCGGGCGAGGCGCGCCTGGCACCCCTAAAAATTGCCCCAGGCTCTGAGCGGGGATGCGAACACCCCCAAAACGTCGCTGCACCGAAAGCGGGGGGGCTGCGGCCGCGCTCCCCCCCGTCCCCAAGGGCTCCCCGGGGCCGGTTCACCGGAGCCGTCCCCGGTGCGGGGCGGGCGGGCACCGCTTCCCAGCCAGCGGCTCGGCAACGGGAGCGCTTTCCCGTGCCATCCATCATTCCCGCTGAAAGCTCGTTGACGTCAACCCTGTCCCGTGCACGCCGGTCCCCACCGCCGGGAAAACGGGGAAAGGGACCAGGGAAAGCGGGGACGGGGGTCTTGGGGAGGATCTGCCCCCGGGCATCCTCCCCGCGCCGAGCAGCTCACGGACGGCCAGGGCTCACCTCTTCCCGGGCTTCCCGGCGTCTCCAGCCTGGGCTTCGTATATGGATTTGCCTTTTGCTCGATCCAGAGAGTCTGTTCTGCCCTCCGTGGTGTTTTGGGCGGGTGCTGTGGTCGGTTCTGTAGGGAAATGTGTTGAAGAACAGGTGAGGAAGAGTGAAATGACTCCCCGGGATGGGCAGAGGCCCCTGTGCTGCTCCCTCTTATTGTAACAGGGGTGACAGTGAGTGGGGAGAACCCCGGGGGCAGCGTGGGCATCACTTATCCCCTGGCACCCCTGCCGTGTCCCCTCTGCATCCCAAAAGGATCCCCTGGGCCACCACTGGGAACTCACGGGTGGTCCCCACGGGAGGTGGTGGCTGTGACGGGCTCTGTGTGGCCAGCGCCCACTCCCGGGGGTCTGGGAAGCACAGCAGGGGGGCTTCCAAGGCTAAATCATGTCACTTGGTGCCCGGGGAACATCCCATGGGCTGCGCTGCTTGTTTCAACAGTGTGCTGAGCGTGGGAGGCTGCTTATCCCCCGGGCCAGAGGCACATGGATGGGCTTTGCTTGCAGCCTAAACCCAGGCTTTGCTACCAGGCTCAGCACACCAGGGTCATCCCTCCGCCACAGGATGGGACCAACTGCCCAAACCAGCCGTGGCCACTTCCCCTCACAGCCAAGCGGCTCCTCTGCACCTTCACCTCCAGCCCCACTTTGACATGTGCCCGTTTCTTTCTGCACCGACATCTCCTGAAAAGCCACTCCTGCTGTGCTCACACTTCTCTCCCGTTTTACCTTCTCCCACATCCTTTTGTGAGGGCAAATTCCCACCACCTCCCACGTTCCAGGGCTCCAGGTTCTTGCTTCATCCCCGTTCCAGCCTCATCCTCACAGCACCGGTCGCAACGTTTCTGGGACAGGGACAGAGGATGAGATTGTGGCATCTTGGTCTGCCCTTGCTTAGCCCCTTTCACCCCAATTCAGGAGGAAAATCCCCTTCATCTTCCACACCCCCCCGCCCCAGTCCACCCCCAAAGCTCCTGCCATCCCTCAAGCTCAGCCCTCCGTGGGCTCTCGCTGCAGCACAGCCCTCCAGGAAGTGTCACATGGATACAAGATGCAGTTGGAGGTGATGAAAATCCCTAATTTTCCTGCTTATTAAAACACCAGCTCCTTGCATGCCTGTCAACGCACTTAACATGTTTTGTCACAGCATCTCAAAGAGCAGGAAAACAGCCTCGTCGAGGAATTATTGCAAAGTGATTTAGCTCCAATTGACAGCCCTGCTGATGCTTTGTGTTCGCTGCCTGCCGGGCTCAGGGCTCCTTTCTTGCCCTGGGATGCTGTGTTGGGTCATGGTGGGAGCCTCTCCGGGCTCCTCATCCTTCCTGCAGACAACGGGACTCCTGGAAGTGCAGGTCTCAGATAGAAAATAAGGAATCGCATTGATTTTAGTTGTTGGGTGATGGAGCAACGCAAGAGCTTTTGGCCTTATCTTCGGGCATGTTGTGCATCTCCCTTCCCCCCAGCCAAGGCACGTGTGCTCTTGGAGCAGCACCGTGCCGGGATCAGCTGCTCCAGTGCTCCATCATCCCTTCCTCCCGCTCTGCCAGGGGTGCAGGTGCCCATGGCAGCCCAGGTGAGCCACCCCAGCTCCTCGTGATGGGTGTTTGCCGCAGGCTCCCGCCGCCTCCTGGCACCGCTCCGGCTCACGGAACTCTCCCTACAGCAAGCAAGTTTTCTGCTGATCCCGGAAGAAGCTTGGGAATAATAGCGCAGTCTTAGCATTTAAAAAAGCAACTTTTTCTGCAAACAAACCCGCTCCCCCCACCCGGCTCCTGCTGGGCTCTGGAGCGAGCTGGGACCTGCGGGCTGGATGCGGCCGGGCAGGGAAAACCGGATCCAGTCGGGCAGTGTTTGGGCTGTTGGCACATCCTGCTGCTGGACATGGAATTAGGGGGGCAAAAGAGGGTGTGGGTGGGTTTGGTCACCCCTCCTGCATCTGCTGGTTTGGCCCTGGGGACACGCTGGGCATCGCTGCTGTGAGCAGGCACAAGTGACTGGGAGCAGAGTCTGGGCAGCACTTTGGTTTGAACCCGAGGAGACTCCAGAGCTCTTGGCCCACGCGGGGTACGAAGCCCCTGGAAGGCAAAGGGATATTTGGCGGCGCAGACCAGGGAGGGAAAGGGGGGCTGTGGGTGCTGGTGGAAGGATGTTCTGTGCGAGAAGCGGAGCGCTGGTAGGAGCAGCAGAAAGCCAGAGCTGATAGCAGTCCTTCCCCTGGAGGAAGCAGCTCCATGAAATATTGATGGGATTCACACACAGCAGATGAGCTGTGTGAGCTGCATTGCAGAGCTCGGAGCCGTGCAGCCGGAAAGGCAGCGCCAGCTGGGTAACGGGAAAAGCTCCTTTCCACGTTCCCTCCGTGCCCGGGGAGATCGGTCCCGGCCCCGGTGCGGCACTGCCGGCCCTCAGTGCCCCAGCACCGGGTGAGGGATTGGGATCTGAGCAAAGTGATCCCATTCCCGACCCATCCCCGGGGGCCACCAAAGACCCCGGGCTGGTTTCTTGCGTCCCCGTTGCCTCCCCGTGGAACCGTCCCAGTTTTTGGGGCCACGTGGCTGCCGGTGGTGGCCACGCGCCGGCTCCTGCCTGTCCCTGCTCCGTCCCGAGCTGCCCATCGTGGCCACAACCAACACCAGGGCTCCGAGCTCTGTCCCGGGATCCTGGGCCAGGCAGCATCTGTGGGATGAGCCGGGACCATCAGGGCTGCCCGGTGCTCGCCGCAGTGCCGCGAGCCCCCGCGGTTATCCCGGCCAGTTGGGCTCGGCAGGACCTGGCTGTCCCCTCGCCACAGCCCTGCTGGGTGGCTTTTGCTCCTCCGATTCCTTTGTGTTGCCTAGGAAACGGTGGGATTCGGCACGGATCTGATTTACCCGGGCAGCAGACGTCATGCAGGGCCGTGGGGGAAAGGGACGGTGTGAGCAGGGCACAGCTCTGGGCTCCCGCTGTCTCGGAGGCGACTTAGCCCAAAATCAGGCCACCAGGCAGGGTCAGATATGGGTGACCTTGAATTCCACACCTGTCCCACCCCCAGGGAAAGGTGACCGTGACGCGGGTGCAGGAGGATGTCGTGGTCCTGCCTGTCCCACTGTAAGGCACTTGGCTCCCCGTGCCGGTGCTCCTGGATGGATCCCGTCCGGCAGGATCCTCTGCTGGAGCCGTGGCATCCGGGCTGGCTGGAGATGGACTCGTGCTTTGTGGATGGGGATGGAAAGTAAATTACTGTGGCTGAGGTGCGGCTGGACATGCTGGGACTGAGGAGGATTCCCAGCATGGGACAGTGGGTTCTCTCCGGTGTCCTCGGTGCCTGGAGACCCCCCCACAGGGCTGTGGCTCCAGTTACCTCCAGTTCTGGATCCCAGGAATGCTCCCAGTCCACCCCTGTGCAGGAGCAGCACGGAAGGAGAGCACCCAGAGCAAACCCACTTGCTTGCAGGCTGGAGGAATCTCATCCCACTGCTGTTCCCAGGGAAGAGCTGTTCTCCATGGAACCATCTATGAGCTTTTGGGGACATCCCTGGGCCACAGCGGTGGCTGCTGCCACCACCATCCCACCCATGGATGTGCAGGACATGGAGCTCTCCACCCACACCACGACCACCAGCACTTCCCATCCCAATGGAAAACCTCTGGCTGCCACAGACAAACCTGCTCCCACCCAGCCTTTTGGGGAACCATCCAGACTGGAATTGCCCCATGGCCTTCCTCCTCTTCCTCCTCCCAGGCACAGACCCACTGAACCCCACAACAGTCAGGCCTTTTTGCAGGAGCAGGAGCTGCTCCTCTGGGACTCCTGAGCTCATCCAAACTTCTCCACTCCATGTTCCACTTTTCCAACAAAGCACATTTGGACCCATCCTTTTAATTCCAAGGTTTCTGTTGCCTGTGGAGATGGTGCTGCAGGAGTAATGCTGCACCTGCAGCAGGTTCTAGCCAGGATATAACTTTTATAACCTGCCTGAGCTGGGAGATGCTTAATTCCAGTACCTGGAGTTACTTCCAAGTTCTGAGCTCAATTATACCCCTTGTTGGGTGATTAAATTTATATGAGCAACTGCCTATCAAAGCAAAAGCAATTAATTACAATTAAATACTTTTAGGGGAAATAAGCCCTTGCCTTATTCCCCAGTACAAGGAGGAGCATGTCTGTGAGAGCTGTGCTGCTGTGGCTTGTCCTGGTACTTCGTGCCTGCTCAGGACTGACAGGGACTCAAAGTGGCAGCTTTAACAAGCCCTTTTCCCCCCCAAAATGCTGATTTTAGGATCTACCTGCTCCAGACCTTAGCAGTTTTTAGTGCTCTCCCTCCAGGCTTGAGGAAACCACAGCACAGGGGTCCAGGGGGCAAGAAGGACCTGCTGCCCCACTGCTGGGGGTTTCCAACCCCTTCTGTCTTTGGAAACACCCACCTTGAGGGTTTTGAGGGAGCAGGGAATCCCTAAAATCCCTCTGCCTCCTTCCCTGACAAGGCAACATCCCAACCACCCTCACCATGCTCATTTATCCCCTTCCTCCTCCTCCCTCCACGCACTGTCAGGAATTCTTTCCCACCTGTGTGGGGGCACCTGCTGGGCTCCTCCCCTTCTCCAGCCTTTTCCAAAGCACCAATTTTCCCCATCAATATTTTGCCCCTCATTTCTATTCCCGTGGAATATTTGAGGCCAAGGCTCCCTCGCAACCCCAGGCTGTTCTTTCCACACCTGCAGCTCCTGACACTGGTGGATCCAGCACTGGGATCCATCCACTCCTGGGGTCCCCTGTGACCCCCCACCCTCCGTGCCGCCTCGATCCCCCCTTTTCCCAGCCCTGCCATCCCCAGCAGCTCCATGAAACCCGGCTGGGGGGACCCAGCGGGGTCATCAGACCCCCAAACCCTGGCACAGGGATGCCCCCAGCCCTGCCGAGGCACATCCCACCCCGCTGGACCACTGTGCCCCTGCTCGGGGCTGGGAGGAGAACTGGGTCAGCGATGTAACCATGGAGATGCTGAGGGAGATGCTGAAGCAGCGCCAGCACAGCCCCGCTCTCCAGAACCCTGGAAGGATTCGCCAGCCCTGGCACCCTCCGTCTCCGGCCGGGATGGGGCTGGGAAGCTGAGCTGAGCCTCCTCCGCGGCGCAGGGCGGTAAGATGCCTCCGTCTCCTCTTTTTTTTGGGGGGTATCACAAGCAGGGGAGGGCAGAGCTCGGCCCCTGCAGCCTCTCCAGGGTTCCTGCGCCGCAGCCACGATCCAAACGCAACAGGGAGCCCGTTTTCCTGCTGGTTGTGCTTATCCCTGCGTTGTCCGGGGGATGCTACAGCCATGACACTTCTCCCGGTGGATCCGTGCATCCCGCATCCACCCCAGCCCGGGGGGAGCCAGGGCCGGCTCGCCGGAGGAGTTCCCCGTGCTGGCGGGGGTGGTTGTTTCCCGCAAGGGCGGTGTGTGCTGGTGGTAAGGGCTGCTCCCACCTCGGGAGCTCGGGAATGTGTTCCCACGGCAGGGGAGGAGGGGGTTTGGATGCGGCGGCGTCGTTTGCTCTGGGAATGCTGGTGTTGGTGATACCGGCAATAAATATGTGGGCAGGGAGGGGTGTGTGAAGGGAAAGCTGGTGCCATTCCCTGAATCCCTCTGTGCTGCCGGGAAAGGGGAGCTGGGGAAGAGGCAGAGTCAGGGCTGTGTGTTCATCAGCAGGCTGAGGATGCTGGGGTGGTACCAGGGGATGCTGAGGTGGTACCAAGGATGCTGAGGTGATACCAGGGATGCTGTGGTTGTGCCAAGGATGCTGAGGTGATACCAGGGATGCTGTGGTTGTGCCAAGGATGCTGAGGTGATACCAGGGATGCTGTGGTTGTGCCAAGGATGCTGAGGTGATACCAGGGATGCTGTGGTTGTGCCAAGGATGCTGAGGTGATACCAGGGATGCTGTGGTTGTGCCAAGGATGCTGAGGTGATACCAGGGATGCTGTGGTTGTGCCAAGGATGCTGAGGTGATACCAGGGATGCTGTGGTTGTGCCAAGGATGCTGAGGTGATACCAGGGATGCTGTGGTTGTGCCAAGGATGCTGAGGTGATACCAGGGATGCTGTGGTTGTGCCAAGGATGCTGAGGTGGTACCAGGGATGCTGAGGGGGGACCAGGGATGCTGAGGTGGTACCAAGGATGCTGAAGTGGTACCAGGGAGGCTGTGGTGGTGCCAAGGGTGCTGAGGTGGTACCAGGGATGCTGAGGTGATACCAGGGATGCTGTGGTTGTGCCAAGGATGCTGAGGTGGTACCAGGGATGCTGAGGTGGTACCAAGGGTGCTGTGGTAGTACCAGGGATGCTGTGGTAGTACCAGGGGTGCTGTGGTGGTACCAGGGATGCTGTGGTGATACCAGGGATGCTGTGGTGGTGCCAAGGATGCTGAGGTGATACCAAGGGTGCTGTGGTGGTGCCAAGGATGCTGTAGTAGTACCAGGGATGCTGTGGTGATACCAGGGATGCTGTGGTGGTGCCAAGGACTCTGTGGCCGTGCCAAGGATTCTGTGGCCATGCCAAGGATTCTGTGGCCGTGCCAAGGCCGGCTCAGCGGTGGGAGCCACAGGCTCTCAAACACAGTCTCCAGCCCGGCCCATCTCAGCACAAAGCACCAGGCACCCCCTGAGCCCTCCACCCATCACCTGCTCTTTGCAGCAGCAGATTGTGCACAGAGATAAGGGGTAAAAATCACGGGCAGGGCAAAGAAAATCCTTCCTGGGGGCCGAGGAGCGGCCGCTCCGCTTCCTTTGCGGCGGATTATCCCTGTGTGTGTTGCATTGGAAACGATCCCATTAGCGCTCTGCTCTCCTGATCTAATTTGCTCCCACCAGAGCCTGGTGCTCTCTGGGCAGCTGGAGCAGGAAACAGCAGCAGGAGCCTTTTGTGTTTTCCTGGCCCTACAGATAACGGGGCTCGGTTGTGCCGTGGGTTTCTCACCTGGAATGGTGGGTGGAAGGGTCTGGGCTGGGCCCTCGTGCACAGGGATGTGGGTTTGTTTAGGAGCAGCCTAATGCCAGGTTTGCCAATGGGGAAACTGAGGCGCAGGGAAGTGGTGTTTGGGATCCATTCCTTGTGCCAGGTGCTTCCGAAGAGAAAACTCAGTGGCTGCAGCGGGTTTGGAGCTGGAGGGTGCCTGGAGAGTGGCAGGTGGTGTTGGAAAGTGTTCATCCCAAATATCCCAAAGGCAGTGGCTCAGCCTTGATCCCTTCTGGGACAGGAGCTGGTGGCTGCTCATTCCCAGCTATGCCAGGGCAGGTCCAGAGCTGGGGCTCATCCCACATCCATGGCTTTATCCAAGGGGCTCCATCCCTCTGGACCTGGGGCTCATCCCACATCCATGGCTTTATTAGAGGGTTCCATCCTCCAGAGCTGGGGCTCACCCCACACCCATGGCTTTATCCAAGGCCATCCAGCCCTTGTGCAGGTGTTTGTTCAGCTGCAAAGACAGGAATCCCACATGTCTGTGTGTTCACTGTGCTGAACCCCAAATCCTGCCCAGTGCAGGGGCACTCCTGGCACAAGGCATCGGGGTGGAGGCTGTGGGTCAGTGCCACGTGCTCTCCCAAGGGAGTCTGGGCAGGAAAACACCAGCCAGGAGGGAGCTCTGGGAGCTCATTAATGATACTAATGACTAATTGCCCACTTGCCCTTGTAATTGATAAATCCATGAGTTCAGCGGGGCTGGAGCTGAGCCTGTGGCTCCTGCCAGGTCTCCTCCCATCTGTGCCCTGTGTCCACAGCTCCCACCAGGTCTCATCCCAACTGTTCCCCCAGTGAAGCCCCTGTGGCCAGCAGAACCCCCCTGCCCACTCCCCATCCCCATCCATAACTTCTCCTCTACACTCATGCCCGTCTCTCAAAAGAGAAACATTTTTCCAGGCGCTGCCTCCATCCATTATCATAAAGTGGCTTCACTTGGCCTGCAGTTAATAATTCACCTTTCCTTGGGAGATGGATGCTCCATCCCTCCGGAGTTTAAATATTCATGGGGAAGGGAATTCATGCAGGGCCATGCAGGAGGTCTGGCACCCACAGCACAGCCTCAGCCTCCAGCAAACGCTCCTGCTCAGGCACCCCCAGGCACTGTGTGCTCCAGGGATTCCCATCCCAGGTGGAGCAGGGAATGCTGCAGCCATGGTTGGGAGGAGATGTGCAGGAAGAACTTGGCTGGTGGCAATTTGGGACACCCTTGGGGTGGATGGGGCTGTATCCAAGGGTCCCCTTGTCCCAGCCCAGGCAGGTTGGTGACACTCTGAGGCTTTTGCTCATCCAGGTCTCTTCTGGATGTTGGAATGTCGAGGTCCCATGGGAGGCTGGGGAAGGGCTGGTGTGTTCACCCTGTGACCCAGCTGCACGGGGTTCCTGCACCCCTTCCCACGCCAGCTCCATGGCTGGGGAAAAATCATGGTTTGGAGTTGGAAAGGATTCATCAGGATCATCCAGTCCAACTCTCCGCCCTGCACAGACACCCCAACAATCCCACCCTGTCCCTGAGAGCTTTGTCCAAACACTCCTTGAACCCAAGGCTTGGTGCCCAAACCCTGGGGAGCCCATTCAGTGCCCAACCACCCTCTGCGGGAACAACCTTTCCCTGAGATCCCACCTAACCCTGCCCTGACTCGGTGGCTTGTGCCAATTGATGAATTGTCCATCAATTTCACGGATTGTAAGTACCTTGGGAGCCCATCCGCCCCTCCAGGGCTGCTCTGGGCGCCACACCAGCGCCACACCCAGTGCCACCACCCACCTCCGCCCCCCCCGACCCATCCCCTGCCTTCCCCCCGCAGCTGATCCCACGCAGCCGAGCCGGTGCCGGCGGGCGCTCAGGGGCTGACCATGTTCAACGGGGATGCCGGCTCCATCAGCAGCTCCATCTCCGGCTCCATCGCCGGCTCCTCGGCCGCCAGGAATGTCGTGCGCAGCTCCAGCATCAGCGGGGAGATGTACAACGTGGAGAAGAGCGTGCGGGGCAGCGCCGACTCCGTCACCGTCACCGCCAGCAAGAAGAGACGCTCCAGCCTGGGCGCCAAGATGGTTGCGATCGTGGGGCTGTCCCAGTGGAGCAAGAGCACCCTGCAGCTCAACCAGACTGGTGAGCAGCTCGACCCCCCGGCCCCAGTTTGTGGGCAGAGGGGCGCCCACCCCCCCTGCTCTGCCTGCCCGTGTGTGGTGAAACACACCTAAAAGAGACGCCTAAAAAGATGCCTAAAAAGGCTGTTTTAAACACCTCCCCCGGCGCTTCTCCCAGTGCCAAATCTATTTGTAAATGGAGGTGGGGGTGTTGGTGGAGCTCTGCCCGTGTGGGGGTCTACCCTCGGTGTCCCCCCTCCCCAAATTGCATCCAGTCCTGGCTGTGGGCAGAGGGCTCGGAGAAAGGACTTGTCAGATGCTCTGGCTCTGGGAAATATTTAAATGCTTAAAATAGTTGTTTAAGGGGCGGGGGAAGCACAAAGCTGGTTTTAGTGCAGGCTTTTCCTCTAGTTATTGCTTTGTTATTCTGCTTCGTGTTGGCATTCCATGATTTGGGAAATGCTCTGTAAGGAGGAGTTAATTCGGAGCCCTCCAGCCATCCCGAGGTGGTTTTGAAGGGGTTTAATTGTCCCCAAAAGCCAAGTGGGAGCAACAGAACTGGGATTGGCAGGACTGGAAGCTTCTGGCTGCCAGGACCAGGCAAACCCTTCCATGGGGGCAGCCCTGGATTAGCAGGACAAACCTGGTGCCTCCAGAGCGGTGCCAGCACACACATGGTCACACGGCAGGTGCCAGGGACAATGCCAGGGACAATGCCAGGGGTGGCTGCTAGTGCCACCCTCCTCCTCCTGCCATCTGCCACCACATGAGACACATGGCAGTGGGGAAAGGGGGACATCAATGTCAGGGCTGTGCCCTCTCGTGGCACTGGGGACACTGGGGGTTCCTGTCCCCTCTGGGACATTGGCACATGGGGATTTTGGAGGCCAAGGTGATGGTCTGGGGTGGTGCCAGTCTTGGGAGCTGAGTCTGGCAGGTCTTGGTGCAGAGGGGGACATGACTGGGAATG
>WEIV01006045.1:0-10136 GCA_013390005.1 Calyptomena viridis | reverse complement strand
GCTCCAGCTTGGCTTTTGCCTCCTTAATTTTATACCTACATGACCTAACAATATCTTTAAACATAATCTGATTTACCTCCCCCTCTCTCCAGAGGTGATACACCCTGTTTTTCTCTCTTAGTTCATTCAGAAGCTCCTTAAAGATGCAACAGGAGCAAACACAGTGGGTGTTCACAGGGGGTCAACTCAGCTCTGTGAATCACCAGGATTTCTGATTAAAGCAAAGAGAATCCTGCCCTTGCAAATGCAGGAGTGGTCCCTGGCTCCTTCCTGCAGTGGAGGAGCAGAGGAAAGGAGTAGGGTGGCCACGGGAAGAACAGAGTGCTCCCGATGCAAGGAGGTGGCTGTGGAGGGAGCGGGAGCTGGCAGTGTCTCCAAGGCCAGCATCAGAGCAGCATGGGCTGATGAAGTCTGAGTAGATGCCACAGCTCGTAGCTTTTAAGATCCAAGTAAACAGTGTAAAGGGACATGGAACCAGGGCTCAGTATGCAGATTTTGCTCCGTTATGTTTCTGAGCTGTTTTTTCTCTTTTCACTCCCAGCTACGGAAGACGCCAAAGCTGTTAAATATCAAGCGTGTATAATGGGAATCCCATAAGCTGGGGGAATGGCCAGGATTCAAGGATATGTCCAGAGCAGAAAAAAATATATCAGTAAGGAAAGAAAGATAAGAGAGAAATAAGGATAGAGATGTGGGTTGAGGAGAAGGGGGAGAAGGGGGAGAGATCAGACCAAATACTTCTCATCAGCCATTCTGGTTTTTAGGTCACAGCCTAATGATTTTTATTATTGTTGCTGTTGTTATTATCATCATTATTAATTATAGCTCTTATCCTTAGTCCCAGAAATCTTCAAAGAACACAAGCCCTTTTATGTCAGATGCTGCATGTGAGCACATACACTCTAGGGCAGAGTCTCCTCTGCTTTGTGCAGGGCACAACATGCTCCCAGCCCAGGACCAAGGGAAGGGGTCCCTCAGGACCTCACTCTCCTCTCCTCAGCCTTTCTTCCACCACCACTGCCACTGCAGGAATATTACCCTTAACACTGGAAGTGTTCGAGGCCAGGTTGGACAGGGCTTGGAGAAGCCTGGTCTAGTGGAAGGTGTTCCTAGCATGGTGGGGAGGTTGGAACTGAATGATCTTTGGGGTCCCCTCCAACCCAAGCCTTTCTAGGATAACCAAGTGCTTTCAGAAGCTGCACCTTGTGCTCTCACACAATGCTTGTTGCAATCCTGCAACACAACTGGCAGGTGATAAAACAAAACTGAGGGTGGATAAAACGACCAGAAAGAAAAAGGAAAGGCTCTTCCCTTCTCATTCCAGCATGTTTGGCTTAGTGTGGGAAACATTATGCAACAGGATGATTGCTGGAGGAGGAAAAGCTAATTTTATTTCCTCAGTCACCTATCTAGGCAATCCACCAGCAAATGCAGCTTGGCCCAAGTCTATCAACAGTCATTTCAGATTGTGCTGGTTTGCTCCCTTTGCACAGGTGAATCTGAAGTGGGGTTATTGCTGATCCCAGCACAGCTCTTGTTAAAATGTGACTTCCCCCCATCAGGCAATGTCAAACACCAGCTAAGAGCAGGGGCAGTACTCTGGGAACCTCCATGGTCTCAGACCCATTCACTGATCAAGGCTGAGGGACAGCACCAGGGCATGGTTCTGGAAGTGGTTTACATCTTGCACAACAAAAGAAGGACAGGAAGGAACCAAAAAATAAGCTGTATCACCCTTAGGGTCTCAAATTCATTATGAAGTTTTAGGAAATAAAGGAACACTTTAACAGGAAGACAAAGTGCAGTTAAATACACTGAAAAAGTATAGGCAACTGTATTTAGCAACGCAGTAAGAATCATTCCCTCTTCAAAAACCTCCATGAAACTACTCCCTCCTATCCCCGGCAAAAGTCTGCAAAGAAAAAAAGGGTATTTCCTCCCCCTTCTTTTTCATAAAATAATCCATTTTGCTGCTTCAGACAAGCTGTTATTCATGTTGAATCTGTCCATCCCTTCCACTGGGAGCTCCAGATGGATTTACCAGCTAATCCAGTTAGTAGCTCCTGCCAGCCATGGCATTCCAACATCCCCTGATACAAAGCTGGGGAAAATTGCCTATGTATGTGTATGTTTGTGTATCTCTGTGTGTTCAGGCCAGAAAAGGGGATAGTGACCAAGGAATTACATTACCCCCAAAGCCCCTTTCTTCTTCCACAGCTGAACTAAATTTCCAAGGGGAGGATTGGAGAAATTCTGGCAGAAGCAGCTAAATAAAGGACAATGATGTTAACAGCAAAGTAACATTAACTCAGCACATCTTCTCCATGACCCTCAACTTCCTGGTGCTGATGTGAAGACAATTGCCTGATAATCCCCAGTATCCTCAGAAGACATAAAATATTGGCAGCCACAGCAGAGGTTCAGACACTTTGACCATAAACTCTGGTGCTATTCAGTGGCAGCCCTAGTCCCCTCAACTCCTCTGCCCACCAGCAGTTTCCTTCCCTTTCGATGGGATAAAGTTAAAACAAAGGGAAAAACAGTCTGATGTTACCTGTGTAATATCATTGTCCCAGTGTTGTGGCCCACAATGCAACAGAGGTTAAAGCTGTGTTCTTGGCAGTGACAGTGCAACACTGGGGCTACGCCTCCAAAAAAGCATCACTTCTTTAGGAAGACAATTTGGATAGCTCTGCCTCCAAATTCCTTTACCTTAGTATGAAGTCAAGACTGCTGGAAAGGCTAGGAGAGCAAAGCAGTACTTAGAAGACATAAAGAGCCCAGATACAGACACATGGGGAGGATGTGTGGGCACATCAGTGAGAAAAGCACATGGAAGTGTCCCCTTGGTGAGCATGGAGAGATGTTGGAGTGTTTGTGTGCTGTTCCAAGCATGAGGGATTGTTTCCAAAATGGCTTCAAATCACTGGATCAACCCACCAGCTGCTAAGGCCCTGCCACTCTAGGTCACTATTCCTTTCCAGAGCGGGAAGGTACCACAGTGAGAAGCACTAAATGGGAAATGAGCAAGTATCATGGAACAAAATCAATAGCCTGGAGCCAAAGCTGTTTCTCTCCCTTTCCTGTCTCTGATTTGTGTATGTGTGACTCCAGGGCTCCTTTACCTCCTCTATTCCTTTTTATTCCCCACCACTGCAAATGTTGCAGAGCATAATAATGAAAGCTGGTGTCCAAGCCACCAGACAGGTCCATCACCGCAATCAGAACAACTGCGAGAGATGGGAGCCTGCAGGCTCATCAACCTGTCCTGACGCTGGCCAGCCTCATGCACATGAAGATGCCAATCTCGCCTCTCTTCCATCCCTCCTCCTCTTCAGCAGCCCAGTCTCCTCACCCTCCTCCCCCTGCCACGCTCCCCTCTCACCCTCCCCCTTCCTCCACCCCTGCTCAGCACCAGAGGAACGCCAGCCCGGGCCACATCCCAGCCCTTCTCCTTTAATGATTCTGATGGGAAATAACCAGCAGGCTGAAGCTTTCCTAGAAAAGCAAGGAGAGGTGAGAAGGCATGTGGTTGCTGTCCTCTAAGCTCTGGATGACAAGGTCTGTGATGCTGCATCCTTCCCAGGCAGAAAGGGGGAAAAAAAAAAAGGAGAGAGAGAGAGGGAAAAAAATTGCCTGCTTGGGCTTTGGGAAATCACAAGCTGTTCCCTGTGGGGAGTGAACCTCTTCAACCCTGTGCCATACTTCTGGGCATGGATCACACCACACCGGTGTGGCAGAGCCTGGACTCATCTTAAAATGAGAATTTAAAAATAGAGAGTTGGAAATATCTCAGTGTTTTTTAACACAGTCATGGTCCATAACAAATCTTGGTCTGACTCTCCTCCTTGACCCAGAATCACAGGTTTTTAGGCACATTGGAGACTAAGGCTGAAGCACAAATAGAGGACAGAAAAATACCTCCATATTTTTCCAACTTCTACTGCTGCCATTGACAAGTATGTTGCTCAGCTCCACTCCCAAGGTTAGTTAAAACCAGCTGAAAACAGGAGTTCCCCCCATTCACTCACTGAGCTGTGCTGGCTGCCCAGGCTGCTCTTCCCTGGAGAATAAGACTACTCTGCATGGGAGGGTGAGGTCTCCTCTTGGAGACTCACTCTGGACAACCAAATTCAATGGCTGAAAAGAAGGATGATGTTTCTTCCACTTGTTTTATAGAGTCCATGCCACATCCTCAGCTCTGGCCATCTCTGCTATGGGTATGAAGGGAAATCTCCAATTCCAGGTTGCGTTTTGCCGTGAGGTAGAGAATTGGTTTAGAGTATTACACTGCAGGACATTTACAGGGTTGTCTTTCAACAGCAGCATGTTCCCATAAAACACAGAATGGAACGACACATATTTCCTCCTTAAATGAGCATGAGTGCTCTTCTTTCATACAAATTACTTCCCTCAACATGTGAATCCACTGATCTCTCTTACTACACCAACAAAGTTTCTTTCCAAACCATAGACCTCACCTTTAATAATCAATATTTCCTTTCCACTTGCTCAGCTTTCAAGGTCATACATTGAACAGGTTAATCACACTTTTAGAACTCTCTTCCTCTCAGGCTAATGCTAGCACTGACATTATGTGGAATTTGAAGCAAAAACACCCTGAACAGGGCTTGCGTTTGTCTTCCTGATGGAATGTTAGGCCAAGAAAAAGAAACTGCTGTTTGTCCAGAGTAAAAGGGCAAATAAAATAATTTCCAGGCTCTTAAAGAAGCTATTACGTACAGTGAATTAGATGAAAAATCACTTGATGACAGTGGCCTTTAAAAATGTTACTGAGAGCAGCAGCAATGATCAGTTTGCCAAAGGCTATCTATATTGTGCTACTCCTACATGTGCTCACAGCTCCTGCTTTAGAAAAGTCTATTCTCAATCATGACACTGTATTCATAACCCAGAACAATTACCTGTAACCCTACATGCCATCATCTCCACTGAGGCCACGTAGGAGCTTTTAAAAACACTTTTAAAATTGGATCCCAGCATGCCATAACATTGGCTTGGAATGCAGGGTGAGCTAAAACAAAGGGAAACAGAAGGAATGTTTAGAAACTTTGTCATCTTTCAAAGAAAAAAAAAAGAGTCTCTATTATCATGATGATTTGTGTCCCAGAAGCAGAGAAATTAATTAGTTACAACATCCCAGGGAAGCTGTGACCACAGAACTAAACAAGATTATCTGCTACTGATGGGCTTGAGCCAGAGTCTTCACACCTGAACTGGGAACGTGTTGGTTTGGACAGCACTGATTCCAGTGGGAAAACCCAAGAGCTTGCCAATCATAACACCCCAAATCTGTTCAGTCTCAGTCTAAGAATGAATTTCAGATTGGAATCTTCCAACTCTGATATGGAACTAAAAGGGTTTTGTACCTGGCAATGATCTGAATGGAGCCCACCTCACTGGAAATCTTCATTGAGATTTTCCTTGGGAGATTGGACATTTTAACAGGCTGACATCTGTCACGACATCTCTCAAGATCTCACTGGCTTCCCAACAAGGTTTGGCCTTAAGCCTGGAGTTTAAACCTTACCACCCACTGCTCTGTTGTTAACCACTGCTTTACCTGCACCAGCCCTTTCACCCAAGGATCCGAGAGCCACCAATCCCAGAGACAATAATTCCAATCATCCCCCGTCTTGGAGGCAAATAAAGCTTATTGCCCTTCTGTAGCAAAGACACATTACTCAGAGCTGGAGAAGGTCAGACAGTAATGAAGTGGTGGTGGTTTGGAGCAGAGCCCTGAAGTCCAGTAGCCCAGACCCCTCTTTAATCTGCTTGACTCCTCTATAACCAGTTTTTATGTTTCAGAAGAAAAAGCAGAAGAATAATGACTGTGTGTTTAGCTACACATTTCAAAACTTTTATTTTTACCAGAGAAATAAGCTTGTGTGTTGGGGGAGGGGAAGGAAGTGGGACTTGCAGGGTGGTAGTTGGGCTGGGCAGGGGAAGCCCCTTTTGTCCCGCAGTTTGGGGTTTCCCCAGCCCCCCCCCCCAGCACAGCTGATCTCTGTGGATGTGGCGGGTGGGGGAGAGGGAATGGGGTGGAGAAGCTCATCCCACAGTGTGGCTCTGCAGGGGCCCCGCTCCTGGCTGCTCAGGTGGGCAGCGGAGCTGTGTGTGCGCCGCGGCTGCTGCCCTGCTGTGGGAGCAGCGGTGGGCCACCTGGGTGTGAGACCCTGGCGGCAGGGCCCGAGCACTGAATTCTGGAGCCACCCCCACTGTGTCCCACCACTGCNCCACAGAACTAAACAAGATTATCTGCTACTGATGGGCTTGAGCCAGAGTCTTCACACCTGAACTGGGAACATGTTGTTTTGGACAGCACTGATTCCAGTGGGAAAACCTAAGAGCTTGCCAACTGTAACACCCCAAATCTGTTCAGTCTCGGTCTAAGAATGGATTTCAGATTGGAATCTTCCAGCTCTGATACGCAACTGAAAGGAGTTTGTACCTGGCAATGGTCTGAATGGAGCCCACCCCACTGGAAATCTTCAGTGAGATTTTCCTTGGGAGATTGGACGTTTTAACAGGCTGACATCCCTCAACACCACACTGGCTTCCCAACAAGGTTTGGCCTTAAGCCTAGAGTTTAAACATTCAGCCTCACCACCCACTGCTCTGTTGTCAACCACTGCTTTACCTGCACCAGCCCTTTCACCCAAGGATCCAAGAGCCACCAATCCCAGAGACAATAATTCCAATCATCCCCCATCTTAGAGGTAAGTAAAGCTTATTGCCCTTCTGTAGCAGAGACACATTACTCAGAGCTGGAGAAGGTCAGACAGTAATGAAGTGGTGGTGGTTTGGAGCAGAACCTTGAAGTCCAGTAGCCCAGACCCCCCCTTTAATCTACTCTACTCCTCTATAACCAGTTATTATGTTTCAGAAGGAAAAGCAGAGAAGTAACGACTCTGACTTACCAAATGTCTAAACACAAGTGGGGGAGGGGGGAAGTGTGCAAGGCCGTCTGACACAAATGGGGAGCACTTCTGTGTTCATTTCTTCTGCCATGTCACTAAGAATTACAACCTGCCTAAATGCCTAAGCACATTGAGAACATATAATAATAATTATAGTGTCAGAATTCCCTTGGAGACCTGAGCAAAATCTTGTTTCCTGAAGCAGCTCAGGGAGAAGAGATTGCAAGTACAATTTGCCTATTCTTTTCTAAGCTAAAAATTTTGAATGTATTTTCAAGTCCAGCTAAATGGTCAGACAGGAGCCACCTGCACAACGCTCCTGACAGTCAGGACATGTTTGTGACACCACAGCAAGGGCAACTGATGACAGATTCTGACATCACTCCATAATGGGAACTGCTAAGATTTGTGTCCAGAGCTCTTGGAAAGATGAACAAAACTCAAAGGCCAGAACACCTGAATGCCTTAGACCAAACCAGGTCACTGCATCTTCCCCGGTGAGCTTGTGGCTCATTTCATGCCCAGAGTCTCCCACTGTGGTGATTTCTCACTTTTATACTCTGCTAGTGAGTAAGGACATCACTTGCCAAGGAATTTCAGTTCCCTTTACCTTCTGTGGAAATCAAGTCCCCTCTCTCTCTGCCAAGCACACGCTCCCTGGAGAAGTGCTCCCTGAAAGGACACCAAAAGAGGCCTCTGAGCCACATACAGTGTGTTATCTCTGAGTGTTTCCTGGGCCAGGAAGGGGTTAAAGCCACCAGGCCAACAACAAAAGCAAAGATCCTGAACATTATTTCATGCAAATGACCTTTCAGCGGCTTCCTGTGCTTCACTGTGCTCTTGTCTGCCAGGGCCCCGGGGCCTTCAAGACCTGGGGCTAGATTTTAACTCATCTCCCCTTATCTGCTTGACTGACTGTCAGCCTCGAACATCTCCCTGCTTGTGATGAAGGCCTTAATTAGTTGTTGTCTGTTTACTCTTTTCCTATTGCCACCTCTCTTTTCCTCTCCCTCTCCCTATTCTTCTCCTTTCTCTCTCCCTCTCCCATCACCTTGGGGCTTGTTTGCTTAGCTGGGCATCTCTTGTTTACCCAATAGGGAGGTTATAATATATGCAAATAAAGTAAGTCAAAATTCGATAAAAATATATCACATACAAGATAAAACAATACCAACACATAAACGTATTTTTGTGTTCAGAGACACTGCTAAAGCTGACCTTGCTTTTCTCCAACAAACAAAGCCCTTTTGCTGCCTTCTGAATTCAGAGGCAATAAGGAAACAGGGCTGCTTTTTACCTTCTCTTTCCTCCTTTTTTAGGAGATTTTATTACCACAAAGCATACAGGCAGTGCAAAGGGATCATCCAGGACCTGCTGATTTGATATTTTGGAGCAAACACAATCAAGGTTCAATCACCCTGTCCCAGTGCTCCTGCCCCATCACGGCTTCTGCTTGGAGAAGGGATTAAAAATGCAAAACTTGTTCAGCTCTCATTAGAATTAGGAATAAGGGAAGTGGAAGGATCAAGAAGGTGTTTTTTCCCTCAAATAAATACGCTGGGTATGAACTTGCTGTTGGAATTGTTCAATTGTACCTGCAGGGGAGAAAGAAAAATCAAAATACACCTGAGTATCCAGCTCTGAACTTTAGTTCTCNTCATCCAGGACCTGCTTATTTGATATTTTGGAGCAAACACAATCAAGGTTCAATCACCCTGTCCCAGTGCTCCTGCCCCATCACGGCTTCTGCTTGGAGAAGGGATTAAAAATGCAAAACTTGTTCAGCTCTCATTAGAATTAGGAATAAGGGAAGTGGAAGGATCAAGAAGGTGTTTTTTCCCTCAAATAAATACGCTGGGTATGAACTTGCTGTTGGAATTGTTCAATTGTACCTGCAGGGGAGAAAGAAAAATCAAAATACACCTGAGTATCCAGCTCTGAACTTTAGTTCTCCTTGGTGTCTCAGAATTACATGGTCACCTTAATGTAGAAGGTTGATGCATACATGGTACAGTCTGAAACCCCTCAGACTAGAGCCCTGTGCTGAGTGTGTCACAGACACATGAGGAAATCACACATGTCCTGAAGATGTGATCAAACAAGCCAAAGCACAGCATGGAAAGATAAAGTCAACATCACACAGTTGTTTGCTCAAACAGAGCCTGCATCTTCCACATGCCAGGCTGTGCTTATCCATTGGACTTTATCTTCTTGACTGTTCTTGCTGTAAAATGATATGTTAAAACTTGTCTGCTTCTTACAGTTGTTCCTGGAGCAGGTGCTGGAATGTCTTGTCCTCAAGGGGGGCAATCCCAGTGACTTTCTGCCCCATAGCCCAGACTTCAGACATTTTCTTCAAGCTTTCCTCCTCCTTGGCACAACAAGAAGCCATTTGAACATTCATGCCAAGGATACCATATCACTAGGATCTCTTACAGTGAATTTATTATGAATCTACCATCCTGATGTACCACTTAAAAATGTTGGAGAGCCCTGAGAAACACAAAATAACTGAATGCAGAGGGGGCACTCATGAAATCAGGAACTTGGGATGCTGACTTAGGTTGACTCTCGTTTACACATCCTCCCCCAGTAAGCGAGGGACTAAAGGTAGCATGGGTGGTAAGAACTCTCTCTTACATTCCTTGAAAACAGGATGCAGTGTGCATTCCTTCTCAGAAGTCTTAACTGCAGGGTTTTCCCTGGCATATGCCTCCCTACTAAAAGCTGCTTCATGCCCATAATATGGCTCATAAAATTAGTTTTGTAGCTGGATGTTTAGTAAAAGTTCTGCAAGGCTGTCAGGACTGAACTGGGACATGTGTAGGTGTGATGATCCAAAGAGGAGCTGTAACCTTCTACTCAAATACACAATGAAGAAGAGTCCTGCATTGCTCCAGTGCTTGCCAAAGATGTTTCTAGACTTACCAAACATCACAGAAAATAGCAAAGTTCAGGGGCTGCCAAAGAGCAAAGGACAGGAGAGAACAGCTCTCCCATTAGCAGGTAAAAGCCATTAGCTTTAACAGGAGTAATGTGCTCAGATCATGAGAGAGTCAGGGAAAAGGAGCATAGGATGGATAAAGGAAAGAAGGGAAGGAAGCATGAGGAAGAGTGGAGAGACGAAAAACAGAACAAAAAGTTTCTCTGGCTGACAAAGAGAATTATCAGGATAAAATCATTAATATTTGGGAA
>WEIV01006044.1:0-12203 GCA_013390005.1 Calyptomena viridis | reverse complement strand
AGCACAGATCCCGCAGCGGCTCCCCGTAACCCCCCGGCCTCCGGGAGCTCATTTCAAATCAGTCTCGCAGTGCACTTTGTTTGAAAGAAACTACATCCTCCACCCCGCGAGTGTTTTTTACCCCCTCCTTTATTTTTTTTCTTCTTCATCTCTCTCTGTTTGTTTGTTTGTTCGTTTTAAATATATAAAATCCCGCGGCGTTGCGTGCGCGGTTATCAATGGTATCTGGTGGAGCGGGGGGGGGGAGAGGGGCGGGGATGGGGGGGCGGGGCGGGGTTGGGAGGGATGGGTCGGGNCATCCTCCCTGTAGCAACAAAAATAAGAAGTGTAGTTGGAAAGAAAAAAAAGTGAATTTATTTTATCTAAAATCTTCTGTAGCTAGACTGTAGGTTTATCACAGCTTTCCCTCATTAATTGTATATGCAATAACAAGGTTTAAACGTACTGAGAAGAAGAAAAAAGGGGACACTATTATTAAAACAAAGTATTTATGTACTTGTTTGATAACTCTTGTAAATACATGGAATATGAATACGCGAAATTAAACCTTAATTTATTGACATTGTACATATCTCTGTAAATATGACTGCAGCCGTCTTATTTTTTTCTTCTGTTTTTATTTTTAGTCGTTTTCATTTTAAGTTCGTAATTCCTTTAAACATACACCCCGATCCAGAGGAGAAGTTCCCCCATTTCTGAGGGCTCACTTTTTAAATCGGAGCTCAGCCCAGAAAAACCTGACCTCGTCCTTTTGTAAAGGAGCCTAATGCAAAAGGCAAAGCAGTAAGAAACCAACTTAATCAAAGACCTTAAAAAATTAAGAGAGAAAAAGAAAAAGCAATGTTCCATGGTAGCTTTTAATCCTCGATTTCTTCAGTGTTCAAAACGCTACTTGCCGTATAAAATGTCAACAAAAAAAAAATATACGTTAATACACGACAACAGGCTTCTCCAGTGACTTGAGAGAAAAAAAGATTCTAGGATTTTCTTTACTTCGTATTATCTTTTCCTGTTTCCCCAGTATGTCAGAAAACAACCCCGCGATGGAGTTTTACTACTGTGCTTATTGTTGTCTTTGACTGAGTGCATATTTTCTTGGGTTGAAAGTCAGGTGCTCAGAGCTGGTTCAAAGAAAAAAAAATGAAGGTGTATTTTGTGTTATATAAATGTTGAGAAGTTCTTGCTATTTTTTTGTCTGTATTTTTTTTCCCTTTTAAAAGTCATTGAAGTTTCAATAAATTTTTATTGAAATGTCTTGGTCATACTGTGAAATGCCTTCACCCCAAACCCTCCCCAAAGTGCCTGGGAGGATGGAGGGGTTGAAAGATATATATCCTTCTTCTGTCTTTCTTCTCCACCCTCCTTCCCATTCCCAATATTAAGATATTTCTCCTGGAAGGAGCTAGTAGGAACCAGTCGGGATGGTGTCGTTTGAATTGTTGGGGGGAAGGACGAATTTTAAGCAAGCTGTTTAATGTACCTTTTCTGTCTTTATCCGTCTCGCTTTTAAAATCGATCCAGAGGCTACTAAAGTCACCTCTTTTAATGGAACAATATTAAGGGGCATTTGCAAAGTTAATGAGAAAGGCTCAGTATGCTTTTATCTGTCATAAATTAATAACACAAAAGTGAAGAATTAGAGAATAGATCGGTTAAATTTTAATGCAGAGCCTTCCTTCAGAGTTTCCAGGTAAAGTGCTCAGGAGTTGATGGTGTTGCTGGGCTCGTTTTCTCTCCTGTCCGGGCACAGGATTTGGCTTTTCCAGTTATTTATCATCTGCAAATACATGATTTTTAAATTTCTTTATTTCCCCCCTCCATCAGAATCGCCCCTTCTCGCCCTTAGGCTCATGATATATTGAGATTAAGCTAGAAAATGGCTGGAACGGGGACAGACATCCAGGCTGCAGGCTGCACCAGTGTCCTGGGAGGTCACTGAGGAGAACTGAAGAGAACTAAGGAGAACTGGCAGCCTCTGCCTGTACCTTTGCCAGTCCATGAGCACAACATTTATCAAAACATATATATTTCTTGTTAATGAGATTTTTTCCCCATCCCTTCAACAGTTAGTGGTCCGTATATTGGAAAGAAATTCATCCTCTGCCAGTAATAAATATTATAAGGATGTACTTCCAGTCTGTATCCTGTTTTATGCTCTGCCTGCCCCTCGGCCCGCGGCCTCTGGCTCCTGCACTGGCGAGATAAAAGAAGGTCCAGTGGGTGAAAGTAGTGATAAAGCTTTTTTTTTCCCCACGATTTTTTAATTAAAAAATTCCCCCACGAGCATCAAATTGTCCAGGCTCTCTTCATGGGGGAATGGGACCTTTCTCATTTCAACTTGGGGATGGGGGTGTATTTTAAATCCACGATGCTTGCAGCGGGGGAAAGGTTTGGCCTGAGCGGGATATTTTCTCTCCCTCTTCCCCCAACCTCCGGTGGCCCAAGGTGATGGCTGCTGGAAATGTCACTTGAGTTGATGCTCCTCTGAGCTGGCTTGAGAGAGGGGGAGCTTTTAGGGATAGAGGTGGCGTCGAGTCTGGCAAAAGAAATGAAAAAAAATCCACACGAAGGAGGCAGCGGCAGTAGCAGCCAGCCCGAAGGCTGCAGCCCCACAAGCCGATTTCCACTGGGATCCTCCGCGCGGGTGGGAGCTGGAGCCTCTCCGAAAGGGGGGATCCGGCCCTGGGGAGAGCAGGGCGACGAGGCAGAGCTCTGCCAGCCCCTCCGGGCGGTGTAACCACCCCTGCTACAGCACTCAATTTTCTCCACTGCTCTGAGTTCCGGCCTCAGCCGAAGAGTGGAACCACCTTTTCATGACAAACCCCCGCAGCCCCTTTGCTCCCACCTATGTGGCTTCAGGAATGATGGGGGGACCTTTATTTTTCCCCTCTTCACAGCTGCTGGTTCCCCAAATAGCTTTTAGAAAGGGAAAGCAGTCATGGTCTGTGTGTGGGGGAAAATTTCGTAGTTGGCGAGGAAATTCACTGTTGATATTCAGAGAAAAGCAACACACACACATACACCCCCATTCCTCCCTCGCCGTCTCGCTTTCCTGCCAGCCCAGGAGCTCAGTAGCCGCTCCACGGGCCAGGTGGGCACCAGCAGCCCCGGGGCGCTGCAAAATCCGAGCTCACGATTTATTCTTTTAAGGCTGAGGGTGCAGCCTGATTGATTTAAACCCCTCTTTCCACGGGCCTAGTGCTGACCTCCCCATGCCCTTGCAAGAAATCCGTGTACCACAGGTGTAACTCTGACTTGCAAATGGCTTTATCTTTTGTGTATCTTATTTGTATATAGTAACGTTAATGAGTAACTCTTGTGGCGCTTGTGGATGGAGGTAAACAGCGAGCAATCTCTCTGAATTATCCTGTCCATTACTCACCTGGCGCCTGTCTTGATATCCTTAATGGTTTTATGGCAGATGCAGGCGACCCGGCGCTAAGTGGGGGGTGGTCGGCGGCGGGGGGGCTCCGGGCGGGGTGCCGGCGCCATCTCTCGGGCAGCCTGAGCAGCGCCGAGANCCGCTATTAGTGATTGATTACAAGTGAAAATTTATGACCCTCTTCCCCCCCACACCCCCCGCAGCCTCCCAGCCCCTCGCACGCACATACACTCCTGCCCTCTGCAAACACTCCGGGGGAGGCGGGAGGCGTGTTGTTGTTTTTGGCCTTGACAGCTTCCAGGAATATGAAATATCTAAGCTCTTGGGTCGATCTCCTGTACCCTGGACTCCCTTTTTTATCTTTTTTTTTTTCATCCCCCCCTTTCATGTCCCGGCTCGGAGGGCTCCCGTGGCGGCCGGACCCCCTTCCCGCACACAGCCGGCGTGCGGGCCTGGAGCACGCCAGGCCTCGCAGATCAAAGGGACCTCTCCGGCCTCTGCACGAGGGAGGGAAAAAGAAAAAAAAAAAAAGGTTGATTTCTTTAACGATTTTCTTTAACCATTGTTCGTAAAAGTCTTGGAAGCAGGGACCATCCCGCCTCATCCCTCGTCTCGGGCTGCAGGATTGCACCGGGAAACGATTTTGGGAAGGTAGAAAAAGAGCTTGAGAGAGAAAAAGAAAAAGGAAAAAAAAATAGAGAGGAGTTGCTTGAAATTTAGCAGCCATGTGTCTGTAGGAACGCACAGACAGTCCCGGATGGGAGCACGAGCTGCAGCCTCAGGTGGACGTGCGCCCTCCAAAATGGGGAGAACCCCAAGCCCCTTAGTGTGCCCATGTGTGTGCAGGGGGTGTAGGCAGAGCGCACA
This sequence comes from Calyptomena viridis, assembly GCA_013390005.1. NCBI lineage: Eukaryota > Metazoa > Chordata > Aves > Passeriformes > Eurylaimidae > Calyptomena > Calyptomena viridis. Next base: position 7,954 of record WEIV01006044.1, on the reverse strand, counting down.
CCCCCAGTTTCTGCAGGTCCTGCCAGGAAGCCCGGTGCTGCACACCAGTGACCGGAGAGCGGTGCTCTGTCCAGGGCTGAGAGACGAACAGACGGAGCGATGGATGGACGGACGGATCTGTTGTTTGTTGTCTCGGGAGGGTAAATGGTCTGATGTGGCGATTGCCTCGAAGCGCTGGCGCTTGGCATGGAGGAGGCGAGCAGCCGTGGCACCTTGTGGAGACCGCCCCGTGCCCCGCAGCCTCCCTGGTCCCTGTCACCCCGGCCCGGAGGATCCGTGCTGGAGGCGCCGGGACAGCGGGGTTGGAATCAGTTTATGGGGGAAACGGAGCGGGAAAAACCTCCCCCCTCAGCCACCTACAGCCGCTCCTTGCAGAGAAACCCCGTCCACGGGGGCACAGTAGCATCCCCGAGCCTTCATCCACTTTCACACGGTACAGACACACACCGGGAGAGCAAACAGATACATACAGGGACATTCCATCCCGGGGAGCCGGGGCGCCGCATCATGTTATCACCCTGACCCACCGACCTCTCCTGCAGCCCGCTCCGCACCCATCTCCCTCTGCATCTAAAGCCTTTTGGCTACTTGTGGGAGAAAAAGCCAACGGCTTCCAGGGAATCAGCTCCGGCGAGTGATGCTTGGGGGTGGTTTGGGGGTTTTGTTGTTAGCATTTTTATTTTGTTTTGTTTTTTGTCAGCCAGCCCCAAACTTCCCACGTGCTTCTCCCCAAACCACACATTATTAGAGAATAATTAAGGCGTGTAAAAACACGTCGAGGCGAAGCCCTTTAGCTTGAAGCGTCCGTTCAAGGCGCTATTAGAGCTCCTGGCCTCACCTTCTAGCCCCGATGCGAACAGGGTGAGAGCCACGAGGCCGGGCCAGGACTCCGAGGCTTCTGCGGGACTCTGGACCTGTGCTTTCCTCATCTGTCACCTCTCCTTGGAAGCACAACTGGCAGCTGCCTCGCAGACACGACCTTTGGGTTTACCCTTTTCTAATACTTTTTTTTTTAAATGATTCGATTATTCTGGATAAATATTTTTTTTTAAACGCTCTCATCCGAAACAAAGTTGGACCTCTAGCGCAGGTAACCACGGCCATAATTCCTGCTGAATTTCGCCTTGGACTCACTAAACTCGGCTTCCTGTCACTCTCCCAAATAAAGACCTTCCTAGAGAAGGCATTGAAGAAAACCCCAAACCAACATCAAGCGAGCTGGGCTGTGCGGAGCCGAGCCGACCCCACGGACATTCCGACCCCCTCCCCTCCTGGGGCAGCCCCCTCCTGCCTCCGGCTTCTGTCCTTTCCGAGGTCCTTTCAAGCTTTATTTCATTTCAAGCCCCCAAAGCGGCTCTGACAAAATAAAGTTATCAAGGAAATAAGCTCGACAGAAAAAGCCAGTGGTCCTTTCCTTCCCCAGACCTGCTCCTTCCAGTGAAGGTACGAGCGGAGCGGCTCCAGGGAAGGGAGGAACTGGCCGAAGATGAGGGAGGTCCGGCTTGGGGCATCCCATCGGCTGGACTGACGGGTCGGTGAAACGAGGAGGTTTTCTTGGGGCAGAAGGAGGCGGCAGGCAGGGAGCTAGAGGGATTTGCTCCAGGCTTTTGTGCAAGACGTGGAGTTCTGGTCCCTCGAATGAAAGGGGGTCCCCGCCGCCGCAGTGCCCCGCCACTGCGCAGCCGGATCGCGCTCCTTTGGGAATGCGTCACTGCGACCTTCTGGCAGGATTATTTTCCTTCTGCCGTGAAACGTTTCCTAGGTGCTCTCTCGTTTATTTTTCACAGGTTTCTTGAAAATATATATTTTTTCCAGCTTTTCCTTGCTGTCCATCCGTGGCCTTCCCCGTGGATTTACGAAGGCGCTTTTTAACTCCTCCGTTCTCCCTCGGGAGTCCTTTTTCAGCCTGTTTTCATTTCTCCCGTCTCCGATCTCAAAAAGCAAGTAGAAAAATACTCCTAACCTTAAATACCAATATAAACCAGGTCAGGAGGCTCCCCCGCTCCTCTTGCTAGAGCGGGTGGGGGTAGGGGCTACCCCTAGGAAAAGTGAAGAGTTTGTTTTAATGGGCGGTCATTGCTAAATCTCACCTTAGGGCCAAAACGACTCTCGACCCATTGCCCTCCTTACGATGTATTTATTTGTCTCAGTGGCACCAGCCGTCAGTCGTTAGTGGGGGGGTTAACCCGAGAGCCGCCCCATGGTGGCGGTGGTGATCTTGTGGTCTTTTGGTTTATTTTAAATATGATTTCTCAACAGGAACCTGTCCCGGGAGGGCTCCTCGGTGAAACACGGGGGGAACATGCGTGGAAGCGCAGCGAGCGATGACCCCTCCGAAAACGGTTTTGATTTGAGTAAGCGGGATTTGGTTTGCAGCCCGAACGGTTCGCTCCCAGGAAAAGCGGCGCCTGGGCCAGCAGAAACGTTATTTAATGAATAACGACGCATTCCAATATTAACAATAACGGAGTGCGGAAACAAATCCAGAAGCTTGAGTGCAGAAGCAGCCACCGGAGCCCGCGGTCAGCCGAGAGAGCGGTCGCCGTTCCCGGGACCAGGAATGCAGCCGGGCAGCAGCTCCGGACACCCGCACGCCCACGGCTGCGCTCGCAAACACGCAGGTCTGTGGTTACAGTCACTCCATGAGCTTCAGAGCCGCTCTGTAGCTGTATATCACTTTATTTAGATACAGATTTCTCTGCACATAATATGTAAAAAGCGCTAAGAAGCTTCATATGTATTTCAAATATTTATATAGTTCAAATATATATATCCGTGTGTGCCTGTGTCAGTCGTTATATAAAGATGATGCAAAGAGATGTGGCTGTGAGTGCGTTCTTTTCACTCCGCACAAGGCGTGTGCTGCCTGAAACACCGGGCACGGTGCATCCCATCCCCGCTGCCCGCATACATCCCCTCCGGCCCCGGCTTTCCCAAGCTCTGTCCTACCTGGCTGAACTGGTGGATTTAGGATACGTGCCTCAATCAGTTTTGCAGTATTTTCACTATCTCGTGTTCTGGGTAAATTAAACTCTGCAAACAGCAGTTCGCCGAGCAGTCCCGTGCTTCCCTGCTACCCCCGGGGCAGTTTTCGGAGGTCCCTGACCGTTGTCCCTCGAGGAGGGGGGAGCACGTGGGAGCCTCCTCGATACTTGTGTTCACACCCCTTTCACAGCCTGCTCTGGTTTGTTCCCTCTGCCAGATACTTAACCAGGGGTGGGGAAGAAAGATAAACCATAATTTTCATCCTCTTTTTCCCCCTAATTCGGCATCCCGATGATCCAAAATTCTGCTGTCAGGAAGATGGACCGACGGTGCTTGGCCTGGCTGGCTCCGGGCACCGGGCAGGAGGAGAGGAGGCACTCCGTCCTCGCCCCACAGTTCATGCCGTCCCGAAACAGGGAAATAATGAAATTAGGGACTCATGAAATCACGGCAGCAGGCAGGACTTGGATGCCCGGTGCCAGCAGCCCCCATGTTTAGGAGGAGGAGAGGAGGATGCATGGCTGTGAGGGTGTCTCCCGCGGCCAGGGCTGCTGAAGTCGGGGCCNGGGGACGGTCCTGGGGATCCCCGAGAGCCTGGGCATGAGGGATGCAGAGGATGCAAGTAGCAGCATCCCAAAGGAAAAGACACGAATTGAGAGTGTTTCTTCAGAGTCAGAAAAAGAAGATCCTCTCCTGGAAACCCCTTCCTTTTGTTAACTCCTAATCGTGGTGGAGCTGACAGCATGTGTGCAACACTGACAGGATGGCTGCTGGTGATTTCCATGCACTCCAAACGAGAACCCTGATGCTGGGCATTCATAGGGAAGCAGCATTGGGCCTGGCATTTATGTAGAAAACTTCCCAGAGTTTTACAGGTGTGTTTGTAGCTGTGCTTTGAGAGCAGATGGGCACTTAAAATGAACTGTTGCCCTCCCGGCTGTGCCTGAGGGCTGGTTTGTGTGGCACAAAGTCCCCTTGCTTTGTCTCCTTGGGTTTCTGATGCCCTCTGTCACATATCCATATGTACTGAATTATTTTGCTTCTGTGTTTTAGTCTTTGCTCATATGTCAAGCTCACTGCTTGATGACTCACAGACAGATCCAAATGCGGGCAAGCACCAAAATAATCTGTTTACATTTTGTTTTGTAGTTTTATTCATACTGCTCCAACTTTTCTTATACTTTTTGCTTTCTTACACACAACTATCCTTCATAAGCACTTTGTCTTATTATATCCTGTCTTGGAGTGACTTTATATCTCATATCCTTATTTTATGACAGAAAATGAATTTTATGCCTTTAAAACTGAACTAGAGAGGAAAGAGAAAAAGCCAGCTAGAAAAAATCATTTTCAAAACAGTCCTGTGTTTTGAAGGTCATAGACTTCATGGGTCAGGTTGTTTTCTTCTGAGCTGCCAGTGCTGAGTTTTTTTCTTCTGCCTAGGAGTTTTTCCTGGGCTTGGGGACTTTTTTTTTTTTCCCTTGGGAAGGAAACAGCATTGGACTTTCTGTTTTTCTTCCCAGGATTTATTTCGTTGGGTTTTTTTTTTTCCTTTTTTCTTTGTTTTTTTTTTTTCATTTTTTTTTCTTCTCTGCTGGACTCTGCTCAAACACCTGGACGTCAAGGCCTCACTGGACTCTTCCACCAGCTTGGACCCCTGGGGGGTCCCCCCCACACTGACCCCGATACAAAGAGGAGGGAGGGACAGAAGGACTTTTATAACGCGATCCTCGGATATATTTCAGGTTTTTCCCTCCATGGAGAGATTTTCATTTTCCTTTTATCATTGGCTTAGTCATTCTTGTATAGTATATTTGTCAATAAATATTTTTTTTTCCTTCACTTCCCTTTGAGGAATTTTCTTCCCTTTTTCTTTTGATTCGGTGGGAGAGGGTGAAATTAAAATTTGTATTAAACTTATACATATCCTTATTATTGTTCTGTATTTGTTCTGTTTTCTGCCTCTTCCCTCATTACAGTACAAAATTACAGAACTTTTCTCCACCAGAAACTGCCATTTCACACAAAACACTTTGCTCCAGGCCAGAGATTAACTTGCTTTGGTGAAATGGGGGAGGGGGCACTACAGTGTGAGAATAAGGATGTAAAAGCAGGAAGACATACATCAAACTTCGGGGTAAACAATGAGAATTATATTGATTGCCTTTTAATGTGCAGTGATCACACAATGGGGAAGAAAGCTTTCCCAGTTGTCACCGTTTAGGGACAGGAAATATTTTATTATAGAAGCTGTGAGATTAATTGAGTATAAAGATAGAAAAACTTTTATTGGAAAAAAAAGATTATATATTTTCTCTCTCTATATATATATATTTAAGTAACCTTATGTATGTACATATAAACAGTGAATTAAATTGAATATTAATGATGCATAAGAACAACAAACAGCCAGAAAACAACAAAACAATACTTCTCGGTGAGTGAATATCAAGCTCTGTGTGCAGCAAACAGCTGCAGCCAGTAGGGGTCCTCCCCTGGTCCGACGCAATCCAAAAAGAGCCATGAGGCTGGGGGGCAGCAAGTCTTTATACAGTTTGTCCAGTCCCAGGGTTCCTCGCACCTTGCGCATGTGCAAACACCCCTTCTCCCCACCCCAGGGAGGTATGGTCTCCTCTTCCATTGGACTGCTGTTGTTTCTGCCCACTTCCGGGGTTCGTTTGGGAGGGAAAAGTTCTTTGTCTGTCAACTACGTGGCCAGGAAAAAATGGCGCCCAGTCCTCCACGGGGTCGCCCTCCTCACCTGTGGCACCCCTGCCGAGTCCACACTGCCCCAGGACAATGGCTAGGCAGAGACCCGGGGCCGCGATGACAAGGACAGGGGCAGGGGACTTGGCCAGTACCACAGGCTGGGACGTCCTGTGGCAGTCCCCCTTCACCCTGCACCATGGCCAGGGGGGTGGCAGGATCCAGGGTGACAGTGCCCGCCTGCACCAGCCCCGGACATGGACCAACAGCGGGGATCAGGGCAAAGTGGCCAGAGACAGCAGCCAGTCCCACCGGCTGCGGGTGGCACGAGCTGGGGCATGGGGAAAGCAGCCGCCTCCCACCTGAGCATCCAGGGCACACCCAGAGCTGCACTGCAAATGCTTTAAACTAATTTTCTTAACTTCTTCACAGCTATAATTCAGAACTTCATTATCAGTTAGAAATTAGCTCGACATACACAGTGAAAAGTGTTTGTGAGCACCCTGTTACCAGGTAGAACTCGGGTTGCCCTGACAACCACAGAAGCCGCTGTGAGATTTGTTCTGAGTTGTGTCAGGTTTTTTTCCTCTCCTGCCACCACCCAAGGCATGGCCGGGCAGCGCCCAGCCGGCGTGGCAGGGAGTGCAGCGGCGTCTCCTCCACTTGGCCCCCGGCAAGGGGGAGGTGGGGCACCGCTGGCCCCCACCGGCCCTTGCCACCCACTCGGTCATGCCCGGCTTCGGGCATGCGCAGTGCCGAGCAAGACACCGTGAGGCCAGTGGGAGTCCCCAGAGGGAGCTGAACCCCCGCAGGGCGCAGGGTCCGAGGCAGAGGTGGCACCAACTCCCACAGAGCGGCCTCCGGTGGCCCTGCCCCACCTCGGCCCCACGGCTTCAGCAGGGAGACAGCCGCATCGGCAACCATGGAAACACGGGATTTTCTGCCCCAGTCCAAACCCCACACACAGTCCCAGCAGCCAGCGTCCCTCCCCTGCAGAGGGAAGCAATGGAGGGGCCATTGCCCAGTCAGGCAGCCACAGTTGGAGTAGCTGGCATGTTGAGCGCCAACCCAGGGCAGCCGAAAGCGAAGAGAGGCAGTCCCCACCCCCCTTCCAGCTGCCATCCTTGGTGCTGCAGCCCCGCCATGGTTGCATCTCCAAGCTGTCCCCCGACGGCCGATCCTGAATGCAGACGCTGAGTGTGGAAGCCTGCAGCAGGCGCCGGGTTGCGCCACCGCCCGCTCGGCATCCTGGAACTCATGGTCCCGATTCCGCTGCCGATTTCAGGTGAAACAACTCTATTTCCAGGCGGATCTTTCTTTCACGAGTCTATATGGTATTTTAAAGATATTCTGCTTTTTGCTTGAGTGCGCAAAGGGGTTTTTAAGGCTTAGAGCTCACTTTTTTTTGTAAGTTCTCTGTTTGCCAAGCGGTCACTGCTGTGCATCGCCATTTTGGTGCCTTTCCACCGGAAAACAAGGAAAGCATTTCCGGCTACCACCATCTTTTTGTTATGCATTTCTAATTTTTCTTTCCGAAGTTATTAAAGCTTATAATTCTTACTAAGTTCGATCTCCACTGTTGGTTTTCGCGGGTGCCTTGCCAGATCAGGTGCTGAGCTTTTGTGGTTGTCCCCTGTTTGTACTTTTAAGGCACGGTATCATTCCATTTCAGTGTTAACGCGACGAATATGGAAGCAGCAGCAGCTCTTTCGCTTTCATTTTTGCCCAGCATCTCTCGGATCAATTTCCATAAAGTGGAGTATTTGCTTGCTTCCTTTGCAGTTTTCCCCCCACTGCTAATCTCATCCCATAGGCTTAACTCTATGGCTTCCCAGGTGGTTACTTTAAATGCAACACCAGCACTGGGGATTAAATCTCTATCCCAAGCCCATTGCAATAGTCCTTTAATCGTATGACTATCATACAATAATCCTCTCACTGGGAGTATATGTTGAAGGACGTTTTCACCACTGCTTGCTCTTCTTTAGAGAGTGTGGGCCCCATCTCCTTCCTGAATGCTCACCTTAATCTGGCGAGATCCCTTCCCTTCTCTGGGGGTGTGCACACATCTTTTTTCGATCGCTGGGCTAAGGCAATCCGTAGTTGCCGGGGCAGCAACTTATTTCGGCCAGTTTTCCCATCCCCCTCCTATTCCAGCTGTCTTTCATGCTCTCTTCAAGCAACGACAAGAGGGTCCCTGTTCCGGGTGCCAGTTGGGGGAGATCCGTGGACAACACCGGCATAGACCAATATGATCAAAGTG